>JAAGEH010000143.1:260935-273669 GCA_011751065.1 Lasiurus cinereus
GTGACAGTTCCGAGCGAGCTCCGTGTTCCTGGTAGTCAGCTTACTCTCCCCCCCCCCCCCTGCCCCCGAACCAGGCAGCTGCAGCTCTGCCATCAGCCCTTTCTTCCTCGTGGTGTAAGTCGCCAAAGGGGTTACTTCCTGGTGTTTAGACCCATCGATGTGCACGGACCCGCATCTGGTCTGTATTCTAACCTGGGAGCCTGTCGCCCGGCCTGGGGCCCACCGTGATGGTAGGTGGCCGTGCAGCCGCTGGAGTCAGCAGGCACACCTGAGCCAGGCCCTGGCGGGGCAGCCTGCCCCGGGAGCCCCTCCTGTCCGTCTTCGAGATCGGCCTGACGGCTGGTGAGGAGCCCGCACTGGCCCCCCGAAAACTCGCAGGAATCTGAATGCGGACTGTCTGGATTCTCACACATGGATTTGTTTTCTAAGCAATTGCCACAGGCCTCCTTTTTAGCTCTTGCTTGGGGTGGGGGTGGGGGATACGGGTTCTGAAGTCCAGTCACGGGTAGAGAGACTGGATCTGGCCAGGTGGTTTCTCAGAGAGCGGAACAAGCCGCCTCTTTCAGTCCTGTCAGTGCTTCCACCTGGAAACCAAATGCAATAAACGTTTTCCAAAACCTGTGTGGTTGACTGGAGCTCTGCCCTCGCCCAGTGTCACCGCGGCCGGCGCCGGTGACTGGCCCGGCTGGTCAGTCTGTTTTCATTGCCTTAAGGACATGATGCTCCCCCTGGGGTGAGGTTTTGCATGTTTTTAAAGGGCACTCGGACCTCTCGAGCAAGCCTGTCCACAGTCTCCTCCGGCTTCGCTGCAGCCAAAGCCCTTGCCTGCTCTCGGGCGCTCAGTTGGGATGGCAAAGGTCGGGTGTGCTGACTGCTTCTAGGGTGGGGCCTGGGGAGAAACCCTGACCTTGCCCACCCCGCAGAGAGGAAGGCGACAGGGCGAGTTGAGTTAGGTGACTCCATGCATAGCAAACAGACGGAATGCAAACAGACCTGCGGATTTGCATGGTGACTCGTGCACGCAAGGCGAGTCCGGGCAGTGCACGTGCCAGGTCTCCTGTCAGTCATAAGCATTGCGTCTCCGTTGCACTTTCTTGGAAGAACCCAAAATGAGACACCTTGTCACCAGCCTTTGCTCGTTCCGGCGAGGCTGCTTAGAAAGAATCTTCCAGATGAGGCCCATTAAGAAACATGGCCATCTACGTGTGAGGTGGGCATTGCAGAAACCCCAGGCCTCGGGGAGGTGTCGAGGGGGAGGCTGGTTGGACAAATGGGTTTTAAGTTGCTCTCATTTCAACGCATCAACCTAAAGAGGATGCATCAGCCAGTAAAGGGGTTAGAGGTCCCAACCTCAAAAGGGCCTTTTTATATATATTTTTATTGATTTCAGAGAGGAAGAGAGAAACATCAATGATGAGAGGGAATCAGTGATGGGCTGCTTCCTCCTGCACGTTGGACTGAGCCTGCAACCCAGGCATGTGCCCTTGACCGGAATTGAACCTGGGACCATTCCATCCACAGGCCAATGCTCTATCACTGAGCCAAACCGGCAAGGGCTCGAAAGGGCCTTTAAAAATATATTTTATTTTTTACAGAGAGGAAGGGAGAGGAATAGAGAGTTAGAAACAGATGAGAGACATAGATCAGCCACCTCCTGCATGCCCACCACTGGGGTGTGCCCACAACCAAGGTACATGCCCTTGACCGGAATCGAACCTGGGACCTTTCAGTCCACAGGCTGACGCTCTATCCACTGAGCCAAACCGGTTTGGGCTCGAAAGGGCCTTTAAATGCCAAAGCAATGTAGCGAGGCTTTTGCTAGGATCCCTCCTGAGTCTTTGCTGGTGAGGCGCCAGGCGGCACCTCACACTGCGGTGCCCAGACCAGCAGCGGCAGCTTCCTCAGCACGTTAGACGTTCCTGTTCTCAGGCCCCACTTTGGGCCTCACAATCTCATTTCAACAGCCCTGAGGCGATGCTGACGCACTCAGGTCTGAGGACCCCTTGAGGTTCCCGGGTCTCTGCAGGTGCCCTGATGCGCCAAGGCCCCGATCCCCAGTGCTGCGGGCTCAGAGCTGAGCTGGGTGCCCCTGGAACCCCTCCCCTCAGCCTGCAGCCTCCCCACAAATGGCTGCTGAGGGACAGTGCGAGTGTTGGAAGGCAGTCACGTAATGTGAGGCCTGAAGTTGCAAACCACACTGGGCCCAAGGTCCTTTGGGTGGAGATCCATCTAGAAGAGCGAGGGGAAAGAATGGAGCCAGGGTTCTCCAAGTCGGAGAGGTTGCTCCGTTTCTACCTGGGACCTCACCCACGGACTTGTTTCTCGTGTCTTAAATACATGTCTGGGCTGATACCTCATCGCAGAAGGAATTCAGTGAAACACAAGCTGCTCTCCCAGAGTAAAGGCTTCATGTCTCACCTGCCACAAGCAAGTCATGATCTGCCGTGTGGTTCCCGAGCAAAGCAGAGTGGCGAAACGGATGCAGGGATTAGGCAAAGCTTTGCAGAGGAGCTCACAGAGCCGGCAGGCCGGTGCTCTGACCTGGACGGAGGGAGCCTGCCTCTCTGCATCGGGGCCGGAGTTTGGTGAGGACTCCGATCCCTGCTCCCGCACATCCTGTGGACCACGGGCAGCGACTTCCTCCCACCTCCCTTTTCTGTACAATCGGATGCTCCAAATCTCAAGGCTGATGTGAGGGCCAGATGAGGGTAATGAATGTGAATGTCAGTGCCGGGTCTGATGCATCAATGGCGCTAATGAACGTCAAGGGTTAGAGCTGCGCCTTGTGAACCAGGTCACAACTCTTCATTTGTCAGTCAGTTTATCGTTTTGCAACAGCATTTTTGTAGATTTTTTAAAATGCATTGCTCGTTATAGGACAAGTATTGCTCTGTGAAACGGGATGTTTGCAGGTTGCAACAGACAAGTATTTCCTGCGTGAAAGCCCCGGGGAAGGGAGTTCTCTGGCCGCCGGGAGGCCTGCATGCGGGCTAAGGCAGCTGACTTTCCACACCTGGTCACGTGGGAGCAGAGGACAGGCCGCTCTCTGCGAGTCTCAGCTGAGTCCTGAGAGCGTGTGCTGGAATGGGGATCCCTTGGAGCCTTGGTCCCGGAGCATTCACTGTGGGCGCCTGAGTGGTCTGGCTGCTTCCTCTGCACCCCTCCAGCTGAAGAACTTTGCCTTCGGGAACCTTTAATTCCATACAAAACTCCCAATTGAGCCCTTCCAGGAAGAAGTAACCCTAGGAGCACCCCCCACCCCGAATCTGAAGGCCCAGGCCCTCGGCCTTTTCTGCATGGGATTTGTTGGAACTTCCTCTCCAGACTCAGCAGTGGTGGCGCCCTCCTTGCAGGTTTGTCTGCTTAACTGCTGAGGCACTTCACCTGGCGGCCAGGCAGGTTGTCTGGAATCTTCTCCAGGCTCATGGAACAGAAGCCATAGCCTGGGGGCTTATGCTTTGTGCCCTCCTGGCTTCTCTGCCCGAGATCAGCACCGCAGAGCGAGTGTTTGCAGGAGAATGAGACCCACTTGGGCAGAGAGAAGGAAGACTCCGATTCCGGTGGGAGACCAGCAGGCGAGCTTTGGCCACTCGGCCTGTTTGCCCACCTGCCAGGTGCAGTACGGAGCCCGCCTCCTCGCAGGCTGGCAGTGAGGACCGAGTTGTGGCTCTGGGTCCGCCCAGGCAGTCATTTCCAGGGGTCCTATCTGCAGCCGGTCGGCCACGTGCTGACATCCCAGCGCCTGCCAGTCCTGGTTTAAACCCTTAACGTGCTGCAGACGATCACCCAGAAAAGGAATGCAGAGTCCCCGAAGCAGGTCGCCTCAGATGGCCATTACTGGGGCTGTAGGGGGCGGGGGAGAGAGGGAGGAAATAGCCTGTCCACGGGCTGTGCGGCATTCTATGCTCCTGTCCCACTTGAGGACCTTGAGACTCGTGAGGTCCATTTTCTGAGACAGCCGGCTTGGTTCTGGTTGGAAGAGTGACACCTGTGCATTGTGGAAACCAGAGTGTGGGAAGCCCCCAGAAATAAATACTTCTACATAAAGTCAGTTAAGCCCCCCCAAGGGAACCTCAGGCTCCGTGGCGATGCCCTGTGCCCCTCTGCTTTCGTCCCTGGTCACCATGGCACAGGCCCTTCCAGAGCCACGTGAGCACGTGTGGCGAGCCGGCACCGCCATGGCATACTCAGCCCCAGGGCACCTCAAGTGCCACGCCAGCTCAGCCAGGCTCAGTCCTCTGATGGAGAGTTAGCGACAGCGCCGCGGACTGCAAGCCGTGTCTTTATTTTATAGCCGATGCCACGAGGCAAAGTGAGGGCCAGGCTGTTTATGACATTCTTGTGCGTTTCGAATCTACTCCATCACATGCACTTGGTCCAGCTTTGTTGACCTGCAGCCTCTCTCACTCAGGCACCGGGGCCACCTGTTCGGACTCAGGGTCACGCTCACAACCACAGCTGTTGGCTATCATTGCTGGGGGCTCTGCCCTCCGGGCTGGGACTTGCACGTGGCCACGGGAGGACTGTGCCCTCTCATCAGTCCGAGGCTGGAACCTGGCCAAACGCTGTAGCCACGCCCCACAAACACGTATGAACTCCGTTTAATAACCGCATAGCTTCATAGAGTAAGTTAACGGAACCGCCTCAATCAGACATTTCCATTGTTTCCAACTTCATTATGTCAGTGTCCAAGATCGCAGTGCATAAATCTTGGTCTCAGATGATTTTAACTTTGTGAAATCATTTCAGACTTACAAAAAAAAAGTGGTTAATCAAGCACAGCGAGCTCTTATGTACCCTCGTCTTTCCACTGTAAACATTTTCTATAAAAAGTGTAAAAATTTGTAGATCCAGTACTAATCTCCATATTTTGTTCAGATTCCCCAGTTGTCCCACTAACACCCTTTCTGTCCCAAGTCTGTCATGTCTCGTCTCCCTCCGTTCACGTCTTTGTCTTTCCCGAGCGTGGTGGGTGGTCTTTGGTTGTCAGATTTGCAGTTGTTGAAGGTTGTTGAATTTTTCTGGAGTGAAATTCCTACAACTAATTTAGCCATTTTACAGTGCGACCCTGCCATTGAGTCCTTTCGTACTGTAGTGCGGCCACTACTTCTACCTGGTTCTAAGACATTTTCCTGAGGCTCGAACCTTTTCGGAGTTCATGAGCCCTGTGGCCTGAGAACAGCCTCCCTCCCCACCTGCTCCCGTGATGAGAAGGCTGCGCTGGCGGGAGCACCGGGCCCAGGTGGGCCTACCCACAGGCGCAGGAGTGGGGTCTCGTGGGGGATGTTAACTTCCGCTTGGTTAGGGTGGAATCTGTTCTGACTGTCAAGTTCTGTTTTCCCCTTTGTAATTAATAAGTATCTTACAAGGAGATACCTTAAAAATGATTTGGAGAGGGAGAGGGAGAGAGAGAAGCATCACCAGCTGCTTCCTGCTCACCCCCCACTGGGGATCGAGCCCACTAGCGGGGCATGTGCCGGGCCCACGCCTGCCAAACCGCAGCACACCCCTGGCTTCCAGAAGAGAGGGGAAGGCAGAGCCACGGCTGGCGCTGGGAGGGTGTGGCCTGCGGGCCTTTGCCAGCACCCTCTGCTGAGGCCCGCTGGCTGCTCGCAGCCGACACCCAGAGGCAGGTGAGTGGGCAGCTCGGGAGAGGCCGCGGGGTGTCACCAGCCTCTGCCTCCCCCAGGGACCCGTGCACCCTGCTGCCCGCTGCATGTTCGCTGGCCCGCACACCCCGGCTTCCTCAGCTCATGCTCTTGGTCCCCAACACCTCCCTTCCTCCCGCCATCTTCACGCAGTTTGCTGCGCCCTCCGCCTGCCGGGGGGGGGGGAGTGGCCCCTTTATACTGGGCTCAGGACAGGTGGCCGAGCTCACGTGCTTGCGGAGCCCGCGTGCCCCTCCCCGGCGGTCCGCACAGCTGGCACCCCTCAGCCGGTCCAGGCTGGGAGGCTGGGCAGCCCTCACCTCTGGGGGGGCGGGGAGGTGGGGGGGCGGGGAAGCAAAGCCCTGGTGCCCTGAAGATCCTGCTTGCTGTGACCCCGCACCCCACACCCCACCGCACCCCGTAAGCCTTGAGGAGCCTCTTGCTCAGCCTGTGCCCTGCTGACCTCTGACCCGTTGTCTCCCCAGGGTATCGAGCGCCTCAAACGAAAGCAGCAGCCCAGGGAGCGCCGGGGCAGCTGGAAGACCGTCAAAGAGACTTTTGGGGGGAGCTTCTCCCCAAACTGGTTCAACCCCTTCTCCGGACCCTATCACCCCGCGCTCAGGGACGAGGGCTGGGTGCGGCAGGTGGCGTCGTCCGACAACATGGAGACCTCGACGACGACGGAGGAGCATTCAGAGGAGCCATCGGAGGACAGGAAGGACGAGGACTCTGTGGAGGTGACCTCGGACGACTGACGCTGCTGTGGGGGGCTGTCACCTGCCGTTGGGGCTCCTGGGCACGGCGCACCCCTGCATCCGCTATGCCCCGCTCCCCGGGCACTGCCATCCTCGCACCCCCTTCCTTCCCCATGTGGGGCCAGGCCTGGGGGTCGGGGGACCGGGGACAACAGAGAACAAGAGACCTTCTCGGAGTTCATCTACGAGTATCCAGGAGGGATGCCAGGAGCCATTCTCGGCATCCTTCAGCCCCGCCCGGCACAGGGGCTCCGACGGGCGGCCCGGGGCAGCTGAGAACTTGCCTTGGGCTTTTTGGGGGACGTGTGTCTTCTCTCGGGGAGGGGCCTGCCATGACGCTGCAGTGGAGGAAGGGCGGCCTAGGGCCCTGGGACGGGACCCTGGCATCAGGATCCAGCCCTGGAGGGTGCCCGCTGCCGAACAGGAGAAACACACAACCTCCTTTGGGTCAGGCGGGGCCCCACAGGGTGACACATCCGCGTGGGGTGTGCCAGGACGGACACGAGCCCATCTGACAGCAGCACCAGCTCACTCCCGCCCCACAGAGACTGCACCCTCCCGTCCCGGTTCCCAGTGGGGGAGGGACGGGAGCTCCTGGGCCGCTCGACCTCCCAGGGGAACTTGCTTTCCTCTCCTTCCCGGAGGGCGTCTAACCAACATGCGCAGAACTGACCGAATTTGGCCTGTGTGCTCCAGACCATTTCTCCCGAGATCGCGCCCTTTTTACCCCTGAGTCGGGGGGGTGGGAGGGGACACCCAGGAAGACAGACACCCCACCACCACCACTCTACCAGGAGGCTGGGGCCTGGTTGCCCCATTTGGAGGCTGAAGCCTGAGCAGGGGACCCCATCAGAGGTTGTTGGAGAAGTACCTACTGGACAGAGGGGTTTGGGTCCTGTTTGGTACAAGAATGGGATCCCCCACGCCCAGCCTAGGCTGTTCTGGGGTGCACTGCCCATGATGCAGCACTTGGATCGGAGGGGTGCCTGCCAACTGGTGTGTGTGGTCCTAACCCAGAGGGCGGCCCTGGGGGCTCAGGGCTGTGGACCAGAGACCCCACCGGGAGGACGCAGTGCGCCTGCTAGTGTCCCCGAGGAGGCAGGGCTGAGGGTAGAGTAAGGGGAGGACTCGCAGGCCTCTGCTGAGCTCAGGAGGGTCAGAGGTATGTGCTACACCTGGGCCCAGACACAATCCCCTCCCGGGCTGGGCATACTCTTCCTCAGCAGGCGGGCTGAGAGCAGAGGGACCGCAGCCTAGAGCCCCCTGTCGGACCCGCCCGCCCTCCCCGCTGACCCATCACCCACCAGCCTCACCCCCAGCACCCTGCTCACCCCCGGCCTCGGGTCCTCAGTGACTCCAGCAGCGGAACCTCCGCCGGCCTCACAGGAAGCCCTGCGGCGGATGTCAAATCAAGCCACGGGCCCACGGGAGGCGGCGCCCTTCTCTTCAATGAAAAGCTCCGCGTGGCCTCGGCTGGTCTCCCACCTTCAGCAGGAGGTCCCAGCCGGGGCCCCTGGGTGGCGTCCTTCCTCACGGTCCCCTCGAAGCCTCTTTACTCCCATTTCCCGAGTGGGAGCAAGGCCACAGGCGTGGCTGCTTGTGGGGAGCCACCACGCCCTTCCCTCGGGGTCCTCCCGGGGTTTCTGCAGTGAGTGCTTCCTGAGTGCCTGCTGAGCCTTAGGGAGGGGCACCTGGGGCAAGCGGGCACAGGATGGCAGGGTTTTGTTGTTAACCCCACCCAGGATACTTTCCCGTCCATTTTTAGAGAGTGGGAGGGGGAGAGAAACACTGATGTTGAGAGAGACACACTGATTGGTTGCCTCCTACACCCCAACCAGGGCTGAGGATGGAGCCTCACCTGAGGCGCATGCCCTCGACCTGAATTGAACTCGAGCCAAACCAAACGGGCTGGGTTTTAAAATTCAGAACCCAGCCCACCACCTGAATGTCATGTAAATTACACACAAAACAACCTCAAGCCACACACAGGCCTCTGCCAGATGTATACCGCCAGGAGGGGCTGGCTGGCCTGAACAGGCCCTGGATACAGCCCAACCCCTCAAAGAGGGTGTCCCAGACCTGGGGAGTGGCGAGAACTGGGTGGCTCCCCAAGCGCCCACCTGACCCAGCATTAGATGCTCTGAAGCGTGACCCCTGAAAGAACAGACCAGGGGACCGTCCTTGAAGCATCCGTTTAATTAAATCACATGGATCATCTGAGCAAGGCTGAGGACAGGAACAGCTGCCGCTGGCACAGGGACGCACCTCCTGCCGGATGACTCGGGGTCTCCTTCCCCAGCCCCTCCCTACCCTCCCCCCAGGCTTCTGAGGAATGGGGCAGCCCGCTCCTCCGGCACACGCTGCCTAAAGATCGTGTCATCTCTGAGCAGATAACATTCTTTGTCCTCTCTCCTAAGTCTCTGGTGAGAACTTGCAGTCACATGCGGTGGAGGGTGAAGGGCATGTGTCTGTTCCTGACCTTAGGGATGACATTCACTGTGGCGCGAGTTTGTTGAGTGTTTTTACCACGAAAGGGGGTGAGTTTTCCAGCATCAGTGGAGGACCCCCCCCATTCCCTCATGAACCTGATCTGCTCAGGCTGTGGCCCCTCCTCCAAGCTGCTGCTGTCAACGCTCTCTCCCTCCGAGTCCAATGGCCTCTTCTCCGTCTCCCCCTCCCTGGGCGTCGCTGCCTTTTTCTGGAGTGATGCCCCAGGATGCCACACTTGCCTGGATACCCGACCTCACCGCTGTCTGCTCACCCGTCTCCCTAACTTCTCAACACAGGAGTGCCAGGCTCACCCCGGGGGATTAAGGAGGCAGCGAGAGGAGCTGGGGAGAGGCGGGCGAGGGCCAGATCCCAGTCAGCAGGGGCCACGGAAGTACAGGGAGCCCCTGTCGGCAGTGAGGACTGGAAGGCAGTGAAGGCGCTACGTGCACGGAGAGCGGGACCGCCTGGACATGGCCCTTCTCCCCCCCAGCTTCTGGCCCCGCAGGGAATGCTGGGGGGACCTGGGCCAGTGGTCAGCTTCAGGCAAGCTGCGGGCTCAGGCCTCCAGGGAGCCCCGAGAACTGGAGCAGCTGGGCATCACATCGGCCATGCACGGGCGTGTGGGCAGCCACCAGTCACAGTCACAGGGTAAGATCAAAGGCACAGGAGCCGGGGAAACGAACCAAAGGACGGAGGCGCCTACAGGTGAAGTGGGGTGAGAGAACCTCGGGGCCAGTTCTGTATCCTCATGAGTAAAACAGAACGGGGTCCGCAAAGCCAGCTCAGGCTTTTCTCTGTGAGGACCAGGGGATGGGCCTTCCTGACCCAAAGGGCCACCTGGGGACGCGGGAAGGAGCTGTGCGCCCCCACGGGCCAGGCGGGAAGGTGAGGGCTATGGCCACTCCGGGAGCTGCAGCTCGCCCTGGCTGCTCCCGCCGCCTCCAAACCGCCGGAAAGAAAAGTAAATGTGGGAAGTAAGGGTTCCAGAGCTGGTAGCTTTAACTTACAAGAAAGCATTGATCCAGGCCTCCTCCTCCTCTAACATGGCACAGCCAGCCCGACACATCGGCACGAAGTTGGCCACGTCCCACCAGTCACTGGCATGGCACGTGACTCAGCCGCCAGGCTACAGTTACAGCTGGTTCGAGCCCAGCTCCTGCACGGCCCCTGGCTGGGCCGGAGGTGAGAATCGGAGCACCACAACCAGCCAGACGCTGGGGCAGTTCCCTTCCGGGAGCCGGAACTGCCACCGCAAGGCTGCTCGGTCACCACAACTCCCTGTGGCCGATGGTCAGAAGGCTGCACCCCCGATCGCCCCGGGAAGCAGTCCCCACACACCAGCCCGAGCTCGAGCCCGAGCCGCCATCGCTGTCTTGCCAGCTGGCCCCCGGCCCAGCGCCTCTACTGCTGCTTGTGCGGGAGGGTCTTCCTGTGGACGAGGATGAGTCCGCAGAGGATGAGGAACACGCCTCCCCACCACAGCACCTCCCGGCTCTCTCCGTACAACACAAAGCCCAGGGCGGCCTGCGGGACAGACAGCGGTGAGGCCGGGGACGGGCCCAGGGACCAGCCCCGGGGCTGGGCACAACCTCGCCCGGGGAGCTGACCGCCCTTCTAGGGTGGGAGGAAGGGTCTAGAGCCCCAAGTCTTGGGCTCCAACCTCTGCTGCTAAGTCACTCGACTCACTTTGGTTTCACCTACAGAGGTTTGGGGGGTACCTTGCTCACCATACTGGACCCCGGCAAAGTGCACAGAACCAGCCGAGACCACAGCGAGGCCGGTGTGCAGCTGGTGCCCGAGCTGGCCTCCTGCCTCCCGCACCTGGCTGACCTTGGGCCACCAGGAGAGGAACCTAGACCCTGGCTTCTCCTGCTGGAGAGAGACCCCTCGACAGTGGGCAGAGCAGACTGAGGCTGCAGCCTGGTACAGCAAGCAGGCTGGCTGCCGGTGGACTTGGTCCCCACTGGATGGGCGAACCCTTAGTTTGAGGGTTGAGAGGAGCAGCCACAGCCCAGCCTCTGCTTTGGCTCCTGACCCCTCTTCTATGTGGGGAAGCAGGGTTGTCCCAGGGTAACCCACCCAGTACCAAGTTGGAAATGGGGGGACTGCACCCTCAGGCTACTCACCGAGCTGAGGATGTTGGAAAAAGTCACCGTGACGGATGCGACGGCTGAAGACATGGAGAAACTGAGGCCGCGGCTGAAGAACGTCCACATCAGGGAGTTGGCGGTCGCCATTACCATGATGCCGAGGATACAGGAGGCCACGTGCACCTGCAGGAGGAGGTGTCACTGCAGCCGGCCCAGCCCGCCCTGTACCCCGCAGCCCCTCACAGCACACCCAGGGCCGTGGTGACCGCAGTACGGCCCCCCTGAGACCCCCACCACAGCCAGGGGAATCCTCCACTTTCCTGCTGGGACTCAGCCCTCCACACATCCACTTTACAGTGGACACAATTCTGAGATGACACTCTTTGGCCATCTTATTGGCCACATGACCTTGGGCAGAAGTAAAATGCTAATCCATGACCAGTATTTTCCAGAACACCGGTTCTTTAGTCGGCCTGCAGGGACCAATGCTGGCAGTCCAGGCCCCGAGGGCCAATCGTAATGATGTGATCTGTGGTAGGGGTACCCCAGGGGCAGAGCACTCACTTCCTGGGTCAGGTAAAGCATGAACTAGACACGTCTCTCCCCTTCTGTGCCTGCTACACCCCACTCAGGCTGGCCCCACTGGGCATTCTGCGCCTGGCCCTGCGGTGAGTACTTTGAGTGCATTCTCATTTACTGTTTAACTTCATTCTACAGATAAAGAATCGGAGGCATTCAGTAACTTGCCTCAGTGCCACGGCTGATGGGAGCCAGCTGTGTGCCTCCTCCATCCTGACCAGGAGGACACAGCCCTGCCCACGGAAAACCACCTGAGGCATTTGACTGGCGCTCCCAGGCATCGCATGGAGAACTGGCCTTTTTTCTCCTTTTATAAAAGGTAACAGCCTTGAGAGAATACATTCCTTCTACACTAAGGATATGCTTGGTTTCAAGGTAGCGACTTGCCTGCTTCCGGGGGGAAGGGGTAGGGGCGGGAAAGGGAGGGGAAGTTGTGACCATCTGAGCCCCACACTCATTTATCATAACTGTTTCCCAGCAGCTGAATATAGTCTTGAGGAGAGGGTTTCTTTGTGCAGTGTACCTGCCGGTGGCAGCCTGCTGACCTAAAAGCTTATGAAGGCCCAGGGCACAACTGGAGGGAGCAGAAACCCTCCTGCCTCCTGGAGGCCCTCATCTTCTTTTGGACCACGGACCCCAAGAATTACACCCCGGCAGCCTGGCAGCTCCCACTGGATTAGCCCTAAACAGTCTGAAACCTTCGGAAAATCAACCTGCACGTGGGTCCAGGTCAGGGTCCCACTCAGGGCTGCAGACTCGGGAGGGGCGAGGCCAAGAGGTGCAGGTTAGCAGAGAGGGGGAGGCGGTTTAACAGAGCTCAACATTGGACCCAGACCGGTGTGGCTCAGCGGATAGGGCGTCGGCCTGCGGACTGAAAGGTCCCGGGTTCGATTCCGGTTGGGGGCACGTACCTTGCTTGCGGGCACATCTCCACTGTGGGGCGTGCAGGAGGCGGCTGATCGATGTCTCTCTCTCATCGATGTTTCTGACTTTCTCTCCCTCTCCCTTCCTCTCTGCAAAAAATCAATACAATATATTTAAAAAAAAAAAAAAAAGATCTCAACATCGGGAAAGTCCAGACCGTTATCCCCGATCCCCCGGCAGCAGGGGAGGGCGGTCGGACCCCCGTTAATCGCGGGTAAAGGGATGGGCAACAGGCTTCCCACCTGCAG
>JAAGEH010000143.1:274069-365118 GCA_011751065.1 Lasiurus cinereus
GGCGGCGGCCAAGGACCCGAACGCGCCGGCACACAGGCAGTTGAAGACGCCCCAGAAACGGCGCCGCATCGCCCCGGCCTGGAGGTGCGGGGGCGGCCCCGCGGGGCTGTCGGGGTAGGTGACCACAGTGCCCCGCGTCAGGGCGCCCCGGGCCGCGGTGCCCCGAGCCATGGGGTCCCCCGCCGCCGCCGCCGCCTCTGCCGCCGCTGCCCGCGCCCGCCGGTGTCAGCCCGCGGCCGGGCCGAGCGCGCGCTGTGATTGGACGGTGGCCTCACGTGACGCAGCGCTCACGTCGGCGTGGAGTCCAATGCGAGTCCTCGGAGAACCTCGCGGGGGCGGGGCCTGAGGGGGCGGGGCCACAGCGGCCCCCTCGGGCGGAGGGCGCCCTCCAGCGGTAGGTTTGGCGCGCCCCACCGATGCCCGAGGCCCACTCGGTGGTGCCGCCGCGGTTGGAGAATCCGCAGCGTGTCCTGTCGCTTGGTGTGTGCCGCGCATCGACTTCCCATGGGCATTTGTTAAAAACGCCGAACCCCGGGCCCGGCCCCACGCCCACGGAATCAAAACCAGATCCACCTGCCCTCTCCAAATGGACAAACGCACAATGGAGAGAAGCTTCCGCAGAGGGCGCTAGAGACCGCCAGGCTCTGCAGGAAGGCAGCTCAGGTGAGGGTTTGGGGCAAGACCCAGATGGACATACACTGCTCATTGCAGGACATTTAGAGAAAAGATGTCATTCCACAATCCACATTCCACAATCACTCCACAAGAGAATCAGGGTTAACATTCCTTCTAATTTCCTGTGCACTGAAAAGTGTTTAAAACGTTTTCCT
Source organism: Lasiurus cinereus (assembly GCA_011751065.1). Taxonomy (NCBI): domain Eukaryota; kingdom Metazoa; phylum Chordata; class Mammalia; order Chiroptera; family Vespertilionidae; genus Lasiurus; species Lasiurus cinereus. The sequence continues at coordinate 274,900 of JAAGEH010000143.1, forward strand.
TTAAGAAGTCATATGAAAATAAAGTGTTGAAATGTATGAAAGACTCTCCAGGAAAATCAGGTTATAGAGTACCTTTTCTCTATGCATATTTAGTTTTATAGATAGCGCACGTGTTAAGTTTACATATAAGTATGAGACTTTTAAAAACATGATTCAGCCCTAGCCAGTTTGGCTCAGTGGATAGAGCGTCAGACTGCGGACTGAAGTGTGCCAGGTTCAGTTCTAGTCAAGGGCACATGCCCGAATTGCGGGTTCAGTCCCCAGTGGGGGGCGTGCAGGAGACAGCCAGTTAATGGTTCTGTTATCATTGATGTTTCCCTCGCTCTAAAATCAATAAAAATATTTTTTAAAAAACCCACATGATTTAGCCCAGCCGGTGTGGCTGTAGTTGAGCATCGACCAATGTATGAACCAGGTCATGGGTTCGACACTTGGGTTTTGAGCTCAATCTCCAATAGGGGATGTGTAAGAGGCAGTCAATGTTTGCCAGGATGACTATAATCCCAGCACTCACTGGGTTTTGCAGAAATCTCAGTTCTAACTCCCAGTCAGGAGCTAGCCTAAGGCGTTCTCTCTCTTTCTTTGCTATGAGTAATGTTATGGGCTGAATTGTGTTCCCCCAAAAGGTATGTTGAAGTCTTGACCCTGTAGCACCATGAATAAGACCTTATTTGGAAATGGGTCACTATAGATGTCATCAAATCAAGATGAGGTCATCAGGGTGGCCCCAATCTAAATAATGTCCTTATGAGAACCAGAGACAGAGAAGAGAATGCCACATGACCACGGTGGTTGAGATCGGAGTGATGCAATATACAAGCCAAGAACGCCAAGCACTGCTGGCACCACCACACTCTGAGGGGCACGGAGCACACTCCCCGGAGCCCTGAGGCCCGCTCTACAACATCCTGACTTTGGACTTCTAGCCTCCGGAGCGGTGGGAGAAGACGTTTCTGTTGTTTGAAGCCACCCAGCCTGTGGCAATGTCGCAGCAACCTTAGGAAGCTCACAGGTGACGAGCCCCATCCTCCTCCTCACCAGCTTCCACCCTCCACCTTCTCCCACCTCCCGGGCCTCCTTTCCACCTCCACTGAGCCCCCTTCCTGTCTCTGGTCTAAGGATTTCTACTATTCCTTGAGAGTCCAACTCTGAATTAGTTTTGTTCTTCTTTAGCTTTACTGAAGTATGATTTACAAACCATTAAATTAACCCCGTTTTAAAACATTTCCACCGTATACAAAAGTTCCCTTATGCCCATTTGGTCACTTCCACCCCCAGGCAATCATTCATTCACTTTTTACCACTAAAATGTTGCCTTTTCTGGATATTTCGCTTATATGAAATCATACACACTGTGGTCTTGTAAGTCTGGCTTTTCACTTAGCATTTTTTAAGGTTTATTCATGTGTCTTTTTTATTGCCGAGTCATATTTCCATAATATGTAGTGTTCAATGTCATTACTCATTAGGAAACTGGAAGTGTATCCCAGTACACACCTATCAGGATAGTCATAGTGTAAGCCCGGAGTGACCAGTATTGGTGCAGGTGTGGAGAAACTGGAGCACACTGCTGGTGGGAACAGAAAATGGGGCGGCCAAACAGTGCGTTTGGAAAGCAGGCCACGTCTTACAAAGTTAATGTCTTACAAAGTTAAACACACGCTTACCATGTGACCTCGCAATCCTACTCCTGGGTAGTCTACTCAAGAGGTAAGAAACGTAGATCCGCACCAAGACTTATACTTGGATTTATAGCAGCATTATTTATCAGTCCCAAACTGCAAACAGTTCAAATGTCCCTCAAGTGGCGAATGAGTAAAATGTGGCACATTCACGCAATGGAATATTATTGCTATCTCAAAAGGCACCAGTGCTGATAAACAGAGGGCAGGGGGTTTGTTTGCCTTGTTCACAAATGACCAGTCCCTGGCATACAGTAGGTGCGCATTGAGTTTATGTTGCATGACCAAGAGAACGAACCACGTGAGTTCTTCATTGGAGTGTTTATTTGAAAAAGATTACATTTTGAAAAATGGCCATGTTTGCAGACATAAAAATGTGCATGAGAATTCTTCAAGTAGGAATAGAAAAATAATCTCTATTAACAAGTTTACTTTGTACACACACTGCACAGTCAGCCATGACCCCCACTGCAAGTTTTGGGGACACTGCCTGTGGGAGCTTCTGATGCAAGACTCGGGAAGATCAGGTTAGTGGCTCAGGGACACGTGGCCTGACCAGCACCCACTGCAAACACCAGCGATACTTTATTTTAAGAGGAAAAGGGTTTCCCTGAGGTCACAGTCGGTGCGAGCCCTGCAGCGTGCTGCCCTCCACACAGCAGGTGGCCAGCTGCCACCAGACGCGGACGGTGCAGATGTTCCTCAGAAACTCTTCTTCATTTCTTTTAAAAACACATTTTCAGCACGCAACTTTTCTGTCTCCTGGTAATTTTTAAAAAAAGGAAAAGGAAAAAATGAAGGCTCTCATTCTTACAAGATTTATTCTTGGCATTCATTAAACTTATATTTCAAATCAAAACTACAATTTGTAAATTTATAAACTTCTCAACATCAAACAGCAAAGTGATGTGTATAGAAACTGACTGAATTATCCTTAGAATAGAGATGCCTGAATTGTTTTGAATTCAGGAAGTTCCCTAGAGGAAGCAGCTAAGTGATCTGGTCATTAAATTACATTTTAATTAAGCAACCATTGAAACAAGCCGGTCATTCAGAACCGTTACCTCAGCGAGCCGGACGTTCTCCCTCTTCAGTCGCACCACGTAGTGGATCTTCTGGTTTGGGTTCTGGTGACCTAGCAACTTGCCATTTTCCTCAGCGAGACACTCCACCTGCTTCCTTAACATTTCCATCTCCTGCAGGCAGTCAACGCAGGGAGGGGACAATGAGCTGCTGTTCGTTTTAAAAAGTAACGTTACTCCAGGCCTCTGAGAGCACAGACACACACACACACACACAGCTGCATGTGCTACAGCAGGTCTGACCCACCAGACATCTCTCACACGAGTCTTACTCTGGTTGGTCCTATGGATCCACGCGGCCCAAGCACAGAACACACACACACACACACACACACCACACACCTGGATGGTCCTATGGATTCACGCGGCCCAAGCACAGGACCACACACACACACCCACCTGGAGTGTTCGCTCCCTTTCTTCATAGAATTCCTCCAGCTTTGACCTCAGTTGTTCCTTTTCTTGGAACGCTTTAGACTCCAACGTTCTGGTTCGCTCCACTTCCTCGGTCATTCTGAGGTGTTCGGTCTCTTTGCTCTGCAGGGCGCTCTGGACTTCCTCTAGACTGTAACAATGAACAGCCCTTGTTGATATTCCAAAGGAACGGAATGACAGCAGTACTGGAGGAGATGTGGAAATGTGGCCCCTCCCACCCCCACCCTGAGCCCAGGGTGCTCACCCCACTCAGCCCCCGACAGCACAGGAAGATCTGCAGGTACGCTTTTGTTGTTGTTTTAACCAAGACTTTAATTTGGGAAAAATCCTCGACCATTTTTTAAATAATGAAAATTCAGAATGGAAACGCTGATTCAGCCCATTTGGAGCAAACATGACAGGCATTATTACAGCAGCGGGCTTATTCGGTGCCCGCACGTAAGTGTAATAGTTTCTGGTTTCAGGCACTGGTTCTCAGACGCTGGAACACAATCATTTCTTTAAGGATGTGCTATTTAGAATTTATATTAACTACCAATCGAAAAGAAACAAGGAAAAAGGTTACTATAGAACTATATAGAATTTCACCAATTTTATAAAATTATCTGAATCCTATCCTCTGCCCAAAGAAACCAATGCTTTTTATTTCACAGTGCATATGGGACAGAATTCTGGTTAATTGAATGATGTGATCCAGGGAATCTGATACAGCACTTCCAGGCAGTGTGTTCAGACCACCATCCACGGGCGCTCAGGACCGTGTGGGGAGGAGCTCAGTGTGCTCAGCTCACCGGAAGCTGATACATTTGTCTGGCGTGTTTTGCTTTAGTTTGATGAGAGGCCCTGAGGCATGCAGACACTGCAATTGCCTAGACAACAGCCAATCCCAGGCTTCTGTCTCGCTTCTAAGCACTCATTTTATTGGGAGAGAAGCAGGCCGTTTCTCTAAGGTTACTAGTAGAACCTGAGCTAAGCGGAGCATGGCTCGCTCTCCCGATCTCACTGCGGAGTGCTACACCGGCCCAGGATGCGCACACGGGTCCTCGGGACTCACATACACCCATGGGTGACACATGTGTCAGGTCGCAGCAGGAGGCTGGGCTGATAAAACGATGCCATTTTGTGGAGTGTGCTTTGCTGGCCCACAATGTGGGCTCCTGTACGATCCAGGGATAATGTATCACGAAGACTTTTGATTACTAAATTATGAAATAGATTATAGGCATACTTAGCTTTTATTAATTTACTTCATTTATTTTTATTTTTTTGCTAGAAGGTCTCAAATGAACATTACTTCTAAAATAGCTGCCAATCTACAGTCATACAACTGGATTCTCACAGGTCCTCTACGGGATGCAGACTCCTGTCCTGGTCCTACAACTAACTACCTGGCTGGAGCAGACCCTGCACAGCTCCCACGGGTGAGCTTGATGAACAAGCTGCTCCACGTCCGGCCTCTTTGATTTTATGAAGCAAATGACCCGGAACAAATCTTTCACAGGTGGCTGGTCTTTGTCATCCGATCATTAAAAAGAATTTGGGGCATATTAGCTTGGACGGAGCTCAAAGAACTGAATGCAACTACTCAAAACTCCTTCGATTGCCATTACTTACTATGTGATTAAGATTCCTCAGCATTTATGTCAATAAAAACAGAAATGGAATAGAATTGATACTAAATATTATCTCATTCCAGAATTAAAAAACAGAATGAGCTAATTAAAGAAAAAGCATTAAGACATGCATTTCTGCCCTAGCCAGCTTGGCTCAGTGGATAGAGCTGTGGACTGAAGGGTCCCAGGTTCAATTCTGCATTGCAGGCTCGATACCTATAGTAGGGGGTATGCAAGAGGAAGCCAATCAATGATTCACTGATGTTTCTATCTCTCTTCCTCTTCCTTCCTCTCTAAAATCAATAAAGAAATATATTTAAAAAAGAGAGAGATGTATTTCCACTAAAATTTTACTAGGTATAGTGATTATTTATAAAATCTTACAATAAATTTGTGTTTATAGTAATTATAATGAAAATTGAATCCAGAAGAAATATAACTCTTAGAGACATAAGAATACAAGAAACTTCTACAAATTATTTTCAATTTGTATATGTTTTCACTGCTAACTTAAATGATAGAGTAATCAACAAAACAATTTCCAAACAATATATTAAATTAGCGTGGGTATAGATTAGAAACTCAAATTCAAAAAAGGAATGTAAAATTTTAGATTTAGGAATTTGTTTATATATTTTTAATGATGGTAAGTAGTAAATAAGTTGAATACTGTTAAAAGAACACCACAACAGTTTTATTTCTGAAGGTCACTATTTTTAGTGCAGGCATATCTCTGCTTTCCTGCACTTCACAGATGCTGCGATTTTTACAAATTGGAGGCAAGACCCTCCACCAGCAAAACGACTACAATTCACTTTATTGTGATTATCTGGAACCAACCTGCAATATCCCCGAGGTATGCCTGTATGTTGGAACTTCTCTTTTTTGCAACAATTTAAACTTGCAATTTTAACATTACGTCAACTCCAAAAATGAGCAAGAGGGGTACATGGTAGTATTTCAGATTCTTTTTCGAGGTATAAAATGTAAAATGTTTAGGGCCTCAGTTTCTGATGATGAATACAATTCAGAGAATACAATTATCTTTCTAATGTTTTATTATTTGTTAACACCACTCAGCTTACTTATTTTAAACACAATAATACAATACATCTTATCAAAGAATAAGTTAATATTAAAAGTATATGAAAAAGTTTAATTTTTATTTATTTTTAGAGAGAGAGGGAAGAGAGGAGGGGAAGAAACATCGATGTGAGAGCAAAATATCGATTGGCTGCCTCCTGCATGCTCCCTACAGGGGGGATCGAGCCTGCAATCCAGGCATGTGCCCTGACTGGGAATCAAACCGGCAACCTTTCGGTGCATGGGACAATGCCCAACCAACTGAGTCACAATGACCAGGGCAATACATTATTTTTTCACTTCATTTCATTTTACTTATGAATAAATAAGCCTAGATCAGAAGAAATCAGAGCATTGGTCTAGGTTCTCAAAGGGCCTTGAGGTTTTAAATCAGAGGAAACAGAAATGAAAAGGGAAACCTGATTGGTTATGTTGTTCTCAGTGAGTCCATGAGGAGAAAATCAATCAGTTTCTTCAGGAAAGCTAAGCTCTCCCTGGCACTTATTCTTTTAAGGTAATTTTTGGAATGGCTTCCTGTGAAAAACCTCTTTAGTAAGCGGTATTTAGGAAAATAGTTCTATAAACATCTATGTTCACTTCAGAAGGAAAGGCGTTACTTACCTTGTGGCTATGAGTGTTTCTTCCCTTAGAGAAGAGTAAAGACAAGGCTAACAAGAACTTGAATTACAAAACAGTGTACTTACTCTGCTTTCATTCTCAGCATTTCTTCAACTAACTTATTCTATAGAATTAAAATAAAAGAGAGAGAAAGATGGCTTAAGTTCTTAACATTGCTAAAAAAAATAGATTTAAAGTAACCCACCCACTCTCCCACTCATGGTAACAAAATCAATTAAACCAACATTCTTTTCTATAATTCAAGCTACACCCCCATAAAGGGGGCATCTACTTATAAGACGTCCTGCACTGGGCCCTGTAAGGCCTCAGAGAGGCACTCAATCCTCGCTTCCAAATGGTTCACTGTATGCGGATGCTGAGCAGTAGGATTATTACCATGTAGACATAAAAACTAAACCATGTCTTAATTTTCAGTTATGTCTAAATACTGATGGTGAATGTCAAACTTAACAGTGGCAATAGGGAAAAGACAGAAATTTCAATAGTAAATGGCATCTACAATATATAACCATCAATACTAACAATAAAAGCACCTCTCAGACAATAACATCTATTATTTAAAAAAAAAGAAAAAAATCCTACAAGGTAACACTGAACAGACCACCCAACCTCAGAGAGAAGGCAGGGAAGGGAGTGGAGGGCATTTAGAGATCAACCAAAGGACTTGTACGCATGCATATCAGCATGACCAATGGACACAGATACTGGGGCGGTGGGGCTTGTCCTGGGGGCGTGAGATTGGCGCGGGGTGTCAACAGGGGAAAAAGGAGACATATGTAATATTTAAACGATTAAAAAATACCATAAAAAAATCCTACTTTAGCAAGCCTTTCTTTGATAAGTTCCTCTTGTTCGTTCTTCAGCTGCTGGTTGTCTGGAGGGTTCTGTTCGCTGCACACATGAGGGAGGGAGGATAGGGAAGCAATGTCAAATATAGCCAAGTATCACTTCATGTCCATTAGATGCAACAATGCCAAGCTGTGCAAAGAAAAGCCAACTCAGCGGTGACGTCAAGCTAGCACACTGGACAAATGTGACCGACATAAGGACAACACAAGGCACCTGCCCCAGAATTCGGGATTCCTCCCACACAAGTGAGGTGGGCAGAGCTGAGAAATCTAATCAAGGCTTGGTTGAAGGTAAAATAAAGTAGGAACTTGGTCAAGAGCGGTATCATCTGAAGATCACACGTAAGCAACATGGGCTGAGGAGCAGGGCAGGCCAGGAGTCCGTACGACCGTGACCAGCTGGGAGGGGCCTCCTAGGGGCGGGAAGGGTTCCTCAGGCTGGCCTGGCCCCCAGGGACCTGCCGCCCCTTTGGTCAGATTTCACAGCCGGCTGGCAATTGCTGATGACACCGGCTGCCCATGCATGCCAACACCAGGAAGCGGATGCCCTGAGTACCAGACATGAATTTCTCCATGAAAAACTCCTCTGTGCCCCAGCTGGCTTGGCTCAGTGGATAGAGCATCAGCCTGTGGACTGAAGGGTCCCAGGTTCGATTCTGGCCAAGGGCATGCCCAGGTTGCAAGCTTGATCCCCAGTAGGGGTTGGTCAGGAGGCAGATGATCAGTGATTCTCTCTCATCATTGATGTTTCTATTTCTCCTTCTCCTTTTCTCTCTGAAATCAATAAAGAAACATATTTGTGAAAATATATTTCTGTATGAAAAAAATCATATTCTGGGTGTGACACTAGTTTCCGGTGAATCTGATCCATCTCTGAGCCTGCCCAGGTCAGGATAATAAGCCCAGCAGTGCCCCCCGGAGAAATGCCACAGGCTTCTCGGGAAGTATCTCACTGAGAAGCAAACAACAAAAAGACAGTTTCTTACAGAAAAACAGAAGATGCAGTTGTTTCTTTCATTTAATGATCTGGCAGCCTAGACAAAAATGGTGATGAGACTACAACAGGAAAAAACCTGAAATTGTAGGGAAAATGGGTGTTCTTTGCTCCCATCCAGGAATGGGTACACTCTGTCAAGAACCTGACAGAAAAGGTTCTGGGTTTTGCACGCCGTGTGGTCTCTGCACAGCTGCCAGGTTGGCCATCGCCACGCGAAAGCAGGCACAGAGCTATTTAAATGAAAGGACGCGACCTCCTCGATAAAACTTCACCAAACAGCTATGGGCTACATTTGACCCCTCTCTTCCATTTCCTTCCCCTTTCCCTTATTAGTACAGCGCTGATATGCTTCCCTCTGGCGCACCTGAGCCCACCACTGGCCCAGGCTGCCTGGGAGTGAAGGAAGAGGAACACACAGGGCAGACAAGACACGGGAAAAGAACGAGGGGAGGTGGAGACAGCTCCTTCCCATGCAGAGCTCCAGCAGGCCGGAGAGCCCCGGGCCTCTGAGAGGGCAAAGCCAGAGGGCGTTGGACAAGAGCTGTGGCTTGGAGAGGGGTTCCTGGCAGAACCAGCACCGAGGCTCCCACACAGTCTAACTGCAGCCTCACGGCCTGCCGCCCCTACTGCGCAGCCCCAGCCCAGCGGACAGGCTGCCGTGTCCGTGGCCTGGAACGGCTGGCTGGGAAGTGCAGCGAGACGTGAGCCAGGGCACGCAGGCTGCCACGCTGCTCAGCTCTCCTCCCGCAGTCGTGGCCCTCCCGCAGCACTGCAGACAGTGGCTGGCTCAGCCTCGAGAGGGGCTGCTGACCACGGAGGAGGACACACACGTGGCGAGGGCGTGCGTTTTCAGGGGCCAGGGGCTGTGGCGGGAGAGCTGCTCCCAGAGCAGAGAAGACAGAGAGGGTGGGGCTAGTTTCCTTCCTTTGGTGAAGAAATTTCTGGATGGCTCCTCCAAAAAGGAACAGGAGGGTATAAAATGCGGTATTTCTAATTGTGTTTCGTAAATGACCTGGGAACATTGTTTTCCATGCTCAAACCAACTCTTAAAAAAGACAGTATACCAGGTACAATGCTTTTCTTTATCCACCTGGACATGAGGGTGGAGCATATGGAAACGGGGGGCACACTGTGGATGTCTGCATCAGACTCGCCAAGGAAGGGAAGTGAACCCAGAGAGGATGCTACTGAGATGAGCGTCTGACGCTCAATGACACCTGAACCATTTAGGACTAGTCACGTGCTGCTTACTGACTGGGATACATTCTGAGCAACACGACGACAGGTGATTTCGTCGTGATGGGAACATCCTGGTCACTTACGCAAACCTAGATGGTACAGCCTACTCCACACCTGGCTTAGGTCTATTGCTACCAGCCTGTATCGTATGTCACTGCACAAACGACAAGATTAAATGCAATTTAGAGACACAGTAAACATGCGACGTATGAGGATGCTGCCAGGGTAACACAGCACCGTTTCTTTTCAAGTAGAAAAAGTACAGTCTAAAATACGCCCCCCCGCCCACGCCAACACCAGAAACACGCCAGTGGCAGTCATTAATTATCATTATCAAGTATGAACTATAATTGTATCTGCTCTACTCTTATACAACAGGCAATGTAGCAGGCTTGTCTACACCAGCATCACCACAAACACGTAAGTAATTCAATGCACTATGACGTGATGACAGTTATAGTTAACAGGAATTTTTCAGCTCCACTGCAATCTTACGGAACCACCTTTGTGTATGCGGTCCGTCGTTGACTGAAACGTAGTTATGACTGCAGGCTGTCAGCAGAGCCACCATAACCATCTCAACTATCTGTGTCTCATTTAGGTTTGGACAGCGCAGCTCAGGCTGCCTCTGGACAGGGCTGGGAGCTGCGGGAGCGGAAAGGCATCTGGGCAAGACCTTGTGAAAACAGGAGAGACAGCAGATACCCTAATCTGGGAAGGTGGATTCAGTAAGGGCCGCCATCCCCTTTGAGTGAATTCAACTGGCTGCCTACTTTTACAGGCCACCCCATCTCCAATCTTTCACTCAGAGTGGACAACAGGCAGGATCACAATGCTACCTTGTGTACTTAATTATTACCACTGACTGAGACTGCCCTCTGCCAAGTTAAAAATGCACATTGTTTTTGGTCTTTAAAACCCTGTGAGAGTGCTGAAACTGGTTTGGCTCAGTGGATAGAGCATTGGCCTGCGGACTGAAAGGTCCCAGGTTCGATTCCGGTCAAGAGCATGTGCATTGGTTGCGGGCACATCTCCAGTGAGGGGGCGTGCAGGAGGCGGCTGATCAATGTCTCTCTCCCATTGATGTTTCTGGCTCTCTATCCCTCTTCCTTCCTCTCTGTAAAAAATCAATAAAATATATTGAAAAAAATACACAAAAAAACAAACCCTGTGAGAGCTAACATTTCCTTCATTTTATTGCTAAAGAAACTGAGGCACTAACAGGCTCAAAAATGTGTCCAGAGTCATATCATATGTCTTTCAAGTGTCGGAGACAGGATACACCTGGGTGCGTTGCCCGTGACACTGTGCCATTAGCAAATAAAATTAGAAACCTGCCTAAGCTGAGGTCACCACACACAAACCCAGAGATACCCAAACCCCCAGAAAGGCTTCGCTGGAGGGCTGCTACCCAGGAGCTTTCCGGGAACTATGAGTCATGCAGCGAAAGATCAAGAATAGGAAGATAAAATGGCAACAAATACCAACAAGCAGGACAGAAATAGGCTCATAGATACAGAACATTTCAACAACTGTCAGAGGGAAGAGGTTGGGAAGATGGGCGGAAAAGGTGATGGGATTAAGAAGTACCAATTGGCAGTTACAGAATAGTCATTAGGATGTAAAGTACAACGTAGGGAATATAGCCAATAGCATTGTAGTGAGTATGCATGGTGACGCTTGGGCACGAGATTCATTGGGATGATGACTTAATAATCATATAATGTCTAATCACTGAAGCTAATATAATATTGAATGTTAACTGCAATTGAAAAAGAAAAAACGGATTTACAATAAAAAAATAAACAAAAAGCAACTGATGGGAAACCAGTGTGTATTCCAACGTCCTTTATTTGACTAAACCCAGGCAGGCCGTGACTGAGCCTGGAGTTCTGGTGGCCCTTTCTCACCTGTTGTCCTTTTGTCTTTTAATATCATCCAGCTGACCTTGCAGGAGCCAGTTTTTCTCTCTCAACTGCTCACCTTCCAGCCGTAGGTTTTCCAGTTCACTCAACTGCTCCTGGTAACACATGAAATTCTTTCTCAGAAAACGCATGCTCATAAGCATTAACTTGCTCCCCCAGGCCATGACCGAGACAGGCACTTCTCTCTTAAACTTCTCCTATACACACAACACTTCCTCGGATGACAGTGGGTGAAAAGTTGACTGTGACAGGCTCTTGGCCTGAACTGTGATTCAGGCTCATACCAAGTATCTTAAACATAGTCTCTGATCAGTATCCCTGATTCACTAAAATTCCTTAAGAAAAGACAGAATTCTCTACTTTTGACCAATGTTCTATTTGGTTCTATTTACTAGATAGACTTTGATTTAAATACTTAATTGGATTCTAAATGAAGATCATGAATATAACCATCTAGAGCAGTGGTTCTCAACCTTTTTTAATGCTGTGACCTTTTAATACAGTTCCTCATGTTGTGGTGACCCCCAATCTTAAAATTATCTTCGTTGCTACTTCATAACTGTAATTTTGCTACTGTTAATGAATCATAATGTAAATATCTGTTTTCCGATGGTCTTAGGTGACCTTGCTAGCAGTTTTCAACCTGTGGGTCACGACCCACAAGTTGAGAACCGCTGCTGTAGAACCTGTCCCTAAGGCCCCCTTTCCTCTGACTCTCCAGTGAGCCACAGCAGCCCCACCGAGGCCCTCTCCTGTTGCTTCTTCCTTGTTTTACTGACCCCAGCTTTAATAAACATACTCAAAAAAAAAAAAAAAGGCTCTTCAACTATCACAGACAAAAGCTATCTCTGTAATACATAAAGAATGCCCCCAAATCAATAAGAAAAAGCTCAACAATAGAAAAATGGTAGGACAGAAAAACACAAGGTGTTTTTCTGGCCTGTTTGGCTCAGTGGATAGAATGTCGGCTGCAGACTGAAAGGGCATGTACCTTGGTTGCGGGCACATCCCCAGTAGGGGGCATGCAGGAGGCAACTGAGTGAAGTTTCTCTCTCATCAATGATTCTAACTCTCTATCCCTCTCCCTTCCTCTCTGTAACAAGTCAATAAAATATATTTTAAAAAAAGAAAAACAAAAGGTGCTCAATCTTAAGAAAAATACAAACTTAAAAGTACAACGAGATAACATGCTTTAGCCATCAAAATGGCAAAAATCTAGTCAGACACACTGGTGAGTAGCTGGTGCAGCCTGTGTGATGACACCATCGTTTCAAAACCAAAGGGCAGGGAGACAATGCTCAGACATGGTCCCAGCTGCACAAAAAGCTCCAAAAACTCAGTGAGGAGCCAGCCACATGGGGAGCCTCCAGAACAGCAGACGCGTAGCTTAGAGTCGGGTAAGAGGAAGACTATTCTGCTGACCCTAAGTTCTGTGCCTTTGAATTTTGTATTCTCAGGAATCATGAAAGATACTATTTATTTTAAAACATCAAAGCTAACGGAAACAATTACCCAGTTACCTTCATTCTGAGGATTTCAGCATTTTTGATTTCTCGGTCTTCATTCAGCTTTGTTACAAGGTGTTGCAAAGAAATCTTAGAGGCTCGTCCATCTTCTATCTCTTGTTCTTGTGTTTCCAGGAGTTTTGCTAATTGTGTTTGAAAATGAGGCGGTGTTTTAGGACTCTAAAACAAAATTTCATACAAACACCTGATTTAGTGGTGTTATAAAGATTTCATATTAAATGTACATGCCAGGAATGTAAAAAATAGGCTAGTTAGCTTGTTATTCTAAATCTTGTCTAACTAAAACATGTAAAACAGTGGTACCCTTTTATCAAGTAAAAAGCAGGAAAGGTGTTAGTGAATGAACATCTTTTTCTATAAAGACAAAGCTGTGGTCGCAGTAACTTCCAAATTTGAGTCACTCACAAAACTTTGTTCCCACTGAAGTGCACTTTCTCTGACAAGTACCTGGGGATGCTCGGCAGCAGAATCCATCACATGCTCTAGTTGCCTCATTTTGAAGTTATATTCACTCTTCTTCTGTTCTACTTCCTCTTTCTTTAGGTTTAACTGGGGAAATCAACAGGTATGAGGTTACAAGTTAGACAATAATGGGACCCAAGGTCCAATTAGAACAGCCAATCTCCCCAAGGTATGTGGGAAATAGGATTTTTACATTATTTTGAGTGAGTGGGGGAGCGGTTTGAGTAATAATTTGAAAAGCAGAATAGATTAAAAAAACACACACAACATAGCAATTTATAAAATGGTAAGTTGTAGCCAAAACCGGTTTGGCTCAGTGGATAGAGCGTCAACCTGTGGACCGAAGGGTTCCAGGTTTGATTTCAGTCAAGGGCATGTACCTTGGTTGCGGGTACATCCCCAGGAGGGGGTCTGCAGGAGGCAGCTGATCGATGTTTCTAGTTCTCTATCCCTCTCCCTTCCTCTCTGTAAAAAATAAAATATATAGTTTTTAAAAAATGATAAGTTGTAAAATCTGGGGCTGCCATTTGTGTCTATATACTTTAGTTACTACTATAATGCTCTCATCTCCCTTTCTCTCATAAATTTAGTTACACTTAAAAAACAACAACACTATGTTTTTAAGCTTCAAAAATGATCAAAGAATCATTTGAGGAAAAATACAAAATATAAAACAGCAGCAGCCCGACAGAGGATGATAATCAGCCATGACCTTACACAGCGGCTAGAACTTGCTGGCACCTGTCAAGGGTTGAGGGTAGGCAGGAAGACAACCAAGCAAGTCTGAACCCACAGAGCAGCTGCCACCTCAGCGCCCTGTTAGCCAAGGCAGGGACCTCAACAGCACGCAGCCTCTCCCCAGGCCCATGTGGCGCGGCCCCCTCCCCTGCAGCCAGTCACCTCGTGCTGAAGCTCCTGGATCCGGGCTTCCTTCCTGGTCAGCTCCTCCTGGGCGGACTGCAGGAGCGCCGAGTGCTTCTTCGAGGCCTCCGTGAGCATGTTCAGCTGCTCGGTGGCGTGAGCCAGGTCTTCGCACAGCATATCCCGCTATTTGGAGAAAATCCCCCAAAAGCAGAATTTCTCCATCATGGTTCTCCAATACGGATTTGCAAATCATTACTATGTGCGACTTTTAAAAGGTTAAGAGAGTTTTAAGTGAGAAATTGTGTGTGTGTGTGTGTGTGTGTGTGGTAATCCATTCCAAGACAAACCAAGCAGTTAATATTAGTGAACAGGCCTAGAGATCAATATTACAGTAAATTTATATAGGTACCCAATTGAAATTTTAACTGTACTCTACTCTCCCTTACCCTCACCCCCAGGGTCAGTGAGAGGAACTTTCTATGGTGTTAGCACAAATGAGTGAAAATAAATCAACTAGATAAAATGTAAAAATGTTACTCTTATCTCTTAATGCCTAACTACCCTGAGGAAAATGACTCTAATTATATCTAACTCATTTTTTAAAAATCCCCTATTTATTCTACTAATAACCTCCATATACACATATACATATTGACAAATAAAACAGAAAAAAAGGTCATGATGTGTTAACGTTACCTCTATATCTTCAGAGATTATTCTCAGCCTCAGGGTTTCTTTCAGATCCAGAATCTCCCCCTCCTGTCTCTTAATCAACGCTGTGCTATCTTCTTTGTCAACCAAAGCAGAGTTGTATTTACACTGCAGAAAAGAAGGTTTTGATACAAGAGCTGTCTACTTTATGATTTGTACTTTTAGATTAAAATAATTTCAGAATGAGTCCGAGTTCAAAGGTGATGACCAGATTAACACAATTAATTCAACCAATACTTGCTGAATTAAGGAATGGAAGAATAAATGCATGGATGGCAAAAAGGAGTGGAAAAGTCCCACAGATATCAGTGAAAAAACATCTGGTTTTGTCATCATTTTCAGGAGTTTGCGTCAGAAATAGAGGTGGAGGGTGCAAGCTCCATGTGGGACAGAGGAGGGGGAACATTGACCAAAACCCTCACCTTAACCTAAGAGAAGGAGCAAGCACCACTGTTTAGGTGAGATACATTCACACTGCACATGAGCATTTAAAGGCTCTGTAGGTTCTGCGAAAGCAGATCCTGTGGAGCTGTGACCAGTGTTTCCAAACCGATGTGACCACAGAATCTCTTTCCTGGTGGAGCGAGCATCTGTTAACCTCCTGAGGAATCTATGGAGAGAGTCTCCTGCTCAAATTAACCCATTGCTGGCAACAGAACTTACATTGATGTCCTTCAGCTCTTGCTTCAGGCTGTCTATGGTTTCTGTTTTCTCACGAACTGACGTCCTCAGCTCCTGGATCTGGCTCATGAGGTCAGTGACAATTTCCTGACGAGGACAAGAAACAGTATCTTCACACCCAGTGACATTAAGGCGGTCATTTTTTAATGACAGGTTATCTTTCCTAATGACAACAGAAGTCAGTTTCATTTGAGAATATATGTCACATGACATTACTAATGTTCTCAATTTACACTCTAATGGGTTTCATACCATTTTATTTAATCGCTTGTTTTGGTTTTATGAATGAGTAACAGCAGACATATAAGGAATTTATAACTAATGTTATACTTGGATATACATATTATGTTTATTAAGGGGATAAACATAATATGTATGTCCCCTTAATAAACAGAATTTGAAACATGGACTCAGAATTAAAAAGAAAGGGCTACCTAACTGTTAAAAGGGACAGGATGTGTTTTAGAAACTGCCATCAAGAGAAATACAACAGCCGAAACCAGTTTGGCTCAGTGGATAGAGCGTTGGCCTGCGGACTGAAGGGTCCCAGGTTCAATTACAGTCAAGGGCATGTGCCTTGGTTGTGGGCACATCCCCAGTGTGGGGGGGTGGTGTGGAAGGC
Source organism: Lasiurus cinereus (assembly GCA_011751065.1). NCBI lineage: Eukaryota > Metazoa > Chordata > Mammalia > Chiroptera > Vespertilionidae > Lasiurus > Lasiurus cinereus. The sequence goes on from JAAGEH010000143.1 coordinate 291,309, forward strand.
AGCTGATTGATATTTCTCTCTCATCGATGTTTCTGACTCTCTACCCCTCCCTTCCTCTCTTGAAATATCAATAAAATATATTTTAAAAAAGAGAGAAATAAAACAGTGTGCACTTGAAGTTATGTGGAAAATTAACTTAAAGGCACAGGTGCATACAGAAATGCTAGCTACCAGTCACCTTACAACAGGAGACTGGCAGATTAAAGTAATATTTATGGAGAAAATACGGAGGGATGTAGTTTCAACCGCCTCCCACCTTGTCAGCATCTCTAGACTTCTCCAGAGAACTGATGATTTTCTCAGTAGCACATAAACTCCCTTCCAGCTTCTGTATTTTTGCCATCTATGGGGGAAAAAAATAAATCTTTTTAGAAAAAGCATTAAATCACACAGTTAACTACACATTTTTTTTTTTTTTAAGTTGAAGTCCTGGCCAGGTTGGTTAGAGCACTGTCCCAGTATGCCAAGGTTTCGGGTTCGATTCTCAGTCAGAATCAACCAATGTATGCATAAATAAGTGGACAACAAGTCAATTATTTATTATTTTTTATTTATTATTTCTTTATTTCTATATCAATTATTTATTATTTCTCTCTTCCCTTCTCTCTCTATAAAATCAGTGATAAAACAAGCAAACAAAAAATTTTTAAAACGTAAAACCTGCTTTTCGTATTATATAATGTAGGGGCGTATTATTTGAAAAACAATAACTTGGGTTAAAAGACAATGATTTGTGGGCTCTCTATCAGGAGCCCACTAAAAAATTATGATAATGGTCATTTGGAAGTTAGAATAATAGAGGTGAGAAGTAATACAAGCGATTGCAACACTCCATTTTTTTATTACCAATTTTCAACATAGGAAAGCCAAAGACATTTGTTGTAATAAACCTCTTTCGACATCAGGAAAAATGACAAAACTCCAATTTGAGAGTCAAGAGTCAAGACACTTACCTGCTGCTCACACTTCACCATCTCTTTCTGCTTCTCCTGACGCACAGCCTCAAGAACATCTAAGATTTCTCTGGAAGAGAAGAGTTCTTTCACTAATGACTTCACTCAACAAACACAGGAACTGAGTCATTTGTACAGGAGATTCACTGCAATGCAACTAAACTTGGTGTTAGGCATTGTATTCCAGGACAAATCAGAGATCTGAACCCATCTCTTCAACAATTATTGAATGAAAACCCATTTTTATACCACAACAAGTTTATTTTTCTTCGAAGTACTTTGAGACCCCCAAACATAACATATAACATCTAGTATCTGTTTATTATCCAACTCTCTGCACTAGAATATAAAATTCCTGAGGATGGGGACATTTTGTTCTGTCTTATCTTTGCATGCTCTGGAGTTAGCCAGAACAGAGCCTGGCTTGTGGATATCACTAAATGTGTGACTGAATGACTAAATGTTAACTGTTTCCCAACCAGATGTGCGGATCCACTAGATGTTTTCATCACTGTATAGCAGGGCCTAGAAGACTCTGTCTCATAGTAAGAACTCTGTATGCAGCTGTTGAATAAACAAAGACCGATTCTTCTCATTAGAGTAATAATTATTGGGTTGGCTAAGGCCAAGAGATTGAGAGAGATCATCAAAGAGAAGAACTTGGAGAGAAAGGGAAGAAAGACAGTAGCATTCATATTAAAGTACCAGGAGAAAAAAAAGAGCAACGAGAAAAGCAGTAGTAGACAGAAATAAAAATCAATCCCCACCTTCCAATACTAAATACTGTGATTTATTTACAGAAAGCCCCAATTTCTGATCACTACTAATCATTTAAAAGTATTGAATGTTTTAAAAATTAAGTTTCTCTACATAGCCATTTATACAAAAACGTAATATTCATTTTGAGGATGCTTTAGAAAAAATACAGGGCATTTGCAATTAAGAAAAACAAAGTAAAGAATGTGGTAGTAAATGACATTCTAGTTAAATAATGGAAAATATAAATAGCACTCACTTAGAACTGTTTTCCTTATCTTCTTCAAATTGTAATAATAATTTGTTATTGCGTTCTTTTTCTGTCTCAAAATGCTCCATCAGATTCTAAAAGACAATGTGACATTAGATTTAAGTAACTGTTACTGGCCATGTGTAGTCAACAAACACATCGAGTACCTTCTGTGTGGCAGGCACCACGGGCCAGGCTGCACAGAGGTAGGAAGAGGTTTAAATAGTGCTTGCCCTGAGCTCCAGTGAGCAGTCGCATGTCCAGGAAAAAGTCAGGAATCATCAATACCCTTCACTTACATTCAGATCAGATTTCAGAGTCTCATTTTCTTTTTTGCAGTTTTGGAGATTTTTTGAAAGTTGGTCAATTTCAAACTTCATTACTTCTTGTAAGTTTTCATAGGAATCCTGCAGGCAGGCTTTGCTCTCAAGAAGCTTTTCATTCTCTAATCTTTATCAGGAAAACATTTTTACAATGGTTAATACAAATTAATCGTTCAGTCAGAATATCTGCAGTTCAACTTATCCCAGCTACAGACCATTCCCAATTTACAAAAGCCTCTACTGGTGTAAAGCTCAAAGACATTTGTAAAACATCCACGATGCACAAACACGCCAGACAGACTCAACCACAGCACAGTGATGGAAAAGAGTGGCTGTCTTAGCCTGGAGCCACCTTCCTCCTCATTTAGGAGGTCCAGACCTAATCCTCATAGAACCTAGGGACTGGCCATTTAATTGTGTTGATAGTTCCACTCTATCCATTCATCACATAGCAGCAAACTGCAAAGTGCTAAATATTAGTTGCTAAAGACAGGTGTGTAGACAATAGATGGTAAGAAGAGGGAACATATGTATTTACAATACAAACTGTATAAAGAAAGCAGGCAAAATAATTCAAGAAACACATAGTGGTGTTGTGCTGTGGGTGCCATAAGCAAGTATAAGCAGCCCAGTGAATGATGTACTCAATGTTAAACCTGAGGCATTGGGAACAACTAATTTATGTCCAGTTAAAAAAGCAAGGAAGAACTTGATATTTTTAATACAGAATCTATAATAATAAAAGTATAATATGCTAATTAGACCAGACATCCTTCCGGATAAAGCCAGGGCTGCAAAGGAAGCCTGGGTCCCAGGTGCCTGCTGGCGCCAGAGATAAGCCTGGGTCCCAGGTGCCAGAAGAAATCGGTGCTGGCAGCGAGGGAAGGACGGCCTACTCTTGCATGAATTTCGTGCATCGGGCCTCTAGTTTAAAGATACAGCCAAATATAGAGGATTCTTAACATTTTACATCTAGTTCAACTCTGACATATAAACATGAGGAAATTAAGATCCAATAAGGTTAGTGGAGTGATTAGTTTACGAGAAAGCCAAGATGAGACAGTGATTCGGGTATTAAAAACAGATGCCAGGTGTACGAAGAAATAACGGTGCACCAGGTGATAAATGGCCTCCACTGCGCCCTGGCGTTGGGGAAAGAGCGCAGGGTGGTAGAGGCTGTGCTGACTCCGTAGTGCCCTCAAGAGGGAAGGAGGGCCTCCTAGGGCAGCTGCTAGTCACCACGCAGTAATGTGGGGCTCAGGCCACCAAAACTGTCTGATTTTTAAGAGGATGCTAACATATGGATTTTTATAAGAAATCTCTCATCTTAAAAAACACTCTGCTAACATTTTTAAAAACCTAGTTGGCTAGGCCCAATGAAAACATGTCTAGAGTTGAATTTGGCCTACAGATCTCATTTTCTTTCTCTATTTTAATTCCCTGTTGTATATTCAGAAAACACTCAAGAGCTACAAATTTGTAACTTCTGTCAAAATTAAATTCAAGGTTGTCTATTAGAAGGTTTCTAGATTGAGCAATCACACTCATACCATCACATTCAAAATGTCCATTATTAAATTACTCCCACAGACCCAGGAGGCATGTTTTAGAAAAGACTGAAATTAGCAAGAAAAAAACAACAACACACCAATGAAAACAAACAATTCACATCTCAGATTACTTTGTTTCTAGGTTTCCAGCACTTGACTAACCAGCCTGGGAGTAAATGTGGACAGTGGTCACAACCGATTTGGTCTCCCTTGTCCTGCCTCTTCTTGTCCTGCTGACTGACTGGTCCGAAGGTAAGCAGAGGACTCAAGCAAGACCAATCCCAATTCTCCCTGGGACTGATGTACGGTGGCTGGACAGGGGATTCCCTCACAGTTGTTAGTGTAGGAGACAGATGTGGAGCAGTGAGGCATCTGTTCCCGGTCACACAGAGGAAGGCCCTCAACGGGACAGAATGAGAGCAACACAGAGGGACGCAGAGCAGGGACTGGAGAGACGGAGAGCAGAAGAGACAGAGAGAAAGATGCAAGCTGACAACACTGTGTGTCCTATGAAGTCACAATCACTGCTGAGCCTTCCCAACACTCTGAGCCAATAGATTAACTTGCAGTTTGTTCCCCTAGTTTGAGTTCGATTGACAGCATGTGCACTTCAAGGATCCCCGGGTTCCAGGCCAATCATAACAAAACAACTCTACCTGACATTGTCTAGTTGAAGCTGGATATGCACGTATTTTTCAGAAAGGCTACTGAATTCTTGCTCCTGGCTCTCCTTGAACGAACTGTACTCCAACTTCACCGAAGACAGCTCCTTGTCTGCAGAATGAAGCACTACTCGCAGGTCATGGACCTCACTTTTCAAAACTAAAAGACAAACAAAATAAACCCTCAATAGGCTTCTCTACATATAATTTTTTAAAAAATATATTTTATTGATTTTTTTACAGAGAGGAAGAGAAAGGGATAGAAAGTTAGAAACATCAATGAGAAACATCAATCAGCTGCCTCCTGCACAACTCCTATTGGGGATGTGCCCGCAACCAAGGTACATGCCCTTGACCGGAATTGAACCTGGGACCTTTCAGTCCACAGGCTGATGCTCTATCCACTGAGCCAAACCGGTTAGGGCTCTACACATAATTTTTTACAAACTGGACAAATGTAACAGTTAGCTTCACACCATCAGTAAAAAAAGTTGATGTTGAACAGCTACTAGAAAAAGTTTCTATTTTCATCCTCTCCTTTGTTTATGGTTTTTGGCATATTTCTATCAAAAAAGGAAGAATTAACGTCTATATCTATCCCTGACTTGTAAATCATTTATTTTTGACATTTAAAATGTGCATCAAAAATTTTTATAAGAAAAAAAAAATCAAGATATGTAACATATTTTAAGTGACCTAATCCTATTTATTGAAAACCTCTTAGAAATGTGCCAGAATTTTTTCAAATGAATTAAGACACATCTGGTCTTCTAAGGGAAATGTAACTAGAAGCAAAATTAGGTAACTTCTTAGATAAAAAAAACGAAATGGCTGTTTTTGTTTGAGCATTATTACAAAATACTGCAAATACTTTAATGAAAGGAGACGTAAACTGGCCAGCGTGGCTCAGAGATTGAGTATCAACACAGGAACGAGGATATCAGGGTTCGATTCAGGTCAGGGCACATGCCAGAGTTGTGGGCTTGATCCCCAGTGTGGGGCATGCAGGAGGCAGCCGATCAATAACTCTCTCTCATCATTAATGTTCCTATATCTCTCTGAAATCAATAAAAGTATATTTTAAAAAAGATTTATCATATGAATAGAAAGATACTGAGTTCCAGTATTCAGATTAGAAAGCTCCCAGCTGTTCACTTACAGTCGTTCTTAGTCTGAGTGTCCCGAAGCTGTTTTTCAAGGACACTCAATTGTGAGAGATGCTCTTGCTGCTGTTTGGTCCAATCCGTTCTCTCTGATGAGAAAAGCTGAGGGAAAGAGATCAATTTAGTGGAAAAGGCATACTGGCATGATGAGACATACTCTAACCATTACCTTGTTTTGGCTTTTAAATTTTTTAAAGTCTCTGACCCAAAGAAAATTGGCTTATTCCCTTCAACTACAGTGAGGATGCCCAGCAAAGGAAAGGATCCTCAGGCAGCTGAACCGTCATCCCACTGGGCAAACAGAAAGGGATCCAGGTGCACGGCAGATGAAGAGGCCAGAGCTGTGTGTGTGTGTGTGTGTGTGTGTGTGTGTGTGTACGTGTGTGCACACACGCGTGCGCGAGTGTCTCCTTATCAGAGCAGTATGCGAAGTAACAAACTAGAGAAAACAACTCAAATCAGTCTTGACTGGGGCTTTGCGAAGTCCTATTCTTCCTGTGAGACTCTGACTCCCACATTTCTAAGGCCGTGCTCTCAGTCTCACCTCCTGCATTTGTGTAGAATGATGCTCCAGTTTGTCAATGCGCTGCTGAAGCTTCAGGTTTTTATGCTCTTCTTCATCCAGCTTGACCTGTAGAGTACTCATCTGTTCCTGCAACACAGAAACTTCAGTTGACAAGAGTCTTTTACTGAAAATCTTAGACATTCCACCATTTCTTCTATACTAAAAATCAAAATTCAAAACCTTATATGGACAAAGGTATCAAAGGCCAGTTTGGAACCAGAAAACAATTTAAGACTACAGTAATGATTTCTCATACTCATATTTGACAAAATAAGCTTCATAATGAAAGCCATCAAAAGAGACAAATTCAAAATTACACTTGTGGTCCGTCAAAGTAGATCATTTGAAACACACAGGAAAAGAAGCGGTTAAGTTACAATTGTGGATTAAGCCACAGAGCCAGCTTGAGATTTCTGTGATTTCTTGGGGCTAAAGTGACTTCACCAGAAAGTCCTCCATGCCAGGAAAGGGCAAAATTTTGAAATTTGGGCTTGTCTGTCTCACTCTAAGTTTTATTAGACAGCAGAAAAACTTAAAAACATAATGAAATCACCAGAATTCTGAGATTAACAAATTTTATGTTATTTCAAATATACCAAAAGTGGTCTAAAATGTCATCTAAAATATTATTCTTTCAACTATTTTAACTTTCTTTAGCAGATATAGCACTGTGCCATATAAACAAACCAGTCTGGAATCTGAATCTAGTTGGAGACTGGTCTCTTTACATATAAGAGAACCAAAGCCAGAAGACATTGGAAAATGTCTTGCTAAACATTGCAAGTTTAAGAACAGTCTGGTTTCTAAGCCAGGAGTCTTTACACCCATACTTAAGAAGGTGGTAAAAAGTTTTGAACATTGAAAATTATAGTTAAAATGATAAAGGAAATTGTTTAAATGAATGTCTCATTATTTATTTTTTCTAAAACTAAACATTACCTGCACCATCTTAAGCTCTTCAGAAATGGCTTCAAAAGCTTGTTCATTCATCTCAGGTGGAATTGGCTCGTTTAAGATATCATTATCTAATTTGCTAGAATTCTGAATGTATGGAGACCCAAAGCTCCCTGTTTCAGGGCTTAATTTTGATCCTGGTCGAGGCCAAATTTGATAAACTTTGGTTGGTGTAGTTATAATCTGCAGCAAAAGGTGATTATGGAAAAAAAACATTAGCACACATGAAAAAAATAACTGTGTAAATAGAGAAGATAAAATTGAAATTCTATTCATAAAAGGAAAAATAAAGGATCCCTTAGAGCAGTGGTTCTCAACCTTTCTAATGCCATGATCCTTTAACACAGTTCTTGATGCTGTGGTGACCCCCCCATCCATAAAATTATTTTCATTGTTGCTTCATAACTGTAATGTTGCTACTGTTATGAATCGTAATGTAAATATCTGTGTTTTCCGATGGTCGTAGACAACCCTGCTAGCGGTTCTCAACTTGTGGGTGGTTGAGACCCGCTGCTGTGGAGCCTAAGACCGTCAAAAAACAGTCCCAAGTCATATCCCTGAGAAAGAAAGAAAAAAAGCCCACTGCAGAATAACATATGTAGAATAATTCATTTACTTTTAAATGCAAAGCACAAAAATCTATGCAATAACTCTACATATCTTTCTCAGAGCATGTATATTTACGATATAAAACTGTTAAGAAAAAGGACTCCCAAACTGATTAACAGGGATGGGGAGTGAAGGACTAGGTTAGACCCAAATTGGTGGTGGTGCTCAGTAGGAATTTTAACCTTTATTCGCATAGATATGTCTTTACTTTAAGCAAGAACAACCTATTCATAAAGTAGCGATATAATTAAAAAATGAACTAAAAACAAACAACGAAAGATCTGAATTGCTATGCTATTCTTGGCAAAGCTTTTAATCCCTTCTTCCCTCTCTGCTCAGCTATAAATGGAAGAAGCCAGACTGGAGCATCAATGCTTCTCGCTCTATAAGTGCACTGTGCTAAGGGGCTATTGACACAAATTATAAAACATCTGGCAATATTCTGCAAGTATTTTAAAATAATTTCCTACACAGATTTTAAAGGCCACAATTTTTAAAAATCAAAGAAAAAAATCTACTTTTATAAGAAAAAATAGCAAAAATAACCAAAAAATAGGTTAAATAAATCATAATATATCGATACATAAATGCTTGTTGTAGCTGCTAAAACAAACAAAAGGAAAATTATTTTGTCCCCTCGGCTATGGGACAAACCCTAAAATATCTTTATGTTAAAAAAAATCAAAGTATACCCTTTGTACCTTTAAAAATTCCAGTCATGTGAATTACTTATTCAAACAAATATAATAACTTTTAAAAGCAGTTTCTTAGGAAATGACACAAAAAGCATCACTGCTAAAGACAGCATTAGTACACATTATATATTATCAAGTGTAGGATGTATAAGGAACATTGTTTTTGTTTTAATCTTAAGAGAATGAGTACAAAACGCTAAAACCAAGAGTAGCAGCACTTCTTAACCTTTTGCTTCCCTCAAGTTTTCTTCCTGCTCCTCCATCTCAGTTTTTTCTTTTCTTTTTTTTAAATGAAGGCTACGGTTATGAAGGGGAAAACCACTTCTGCTTTTCTGCTTTAACACATTGGTACCCCTGATCCTTTGTGGTCTTTGTCTTTAGGATTTCTGTTCTTCCACTGCAAGCCTTGAGCGCATGTTACATTATAGCAACAGTAGCCATTTACTGAGATCTACCAGACTGACATTTTATTATCTCATTTAATGCTCTAAAAAAACCTAAAACGTGTCCTAGCCAGTTTGGCTCAGTAGAGCATCTGCCTGCGCACTGAAGGGTCCCAGGTTCGATTCCGGTCGAGAGCACATGCCTGGGTTGTGGGCTTGGCCCCCAGCAGGGGATATGCAGAAGGCAGCCAATCAATGGTTCTCTCTCATCATTGATGTTTCTTTCTCTCTCTCTCCCTTCCTCTCTGAAATTGATTAAAATATATTTAAAAATAAACAAACAAAAACCCTAAAAAGCAATTAAATTAGGAAACCCCCCAAAAAACTTTCCTTTTCTGTTTGTTTTGGGGTTTCTCGGGAAGGAGGCGTCACTCCAGAGTGCCCTCTTTCCTCCCCACCCTACCTCAGAACACTGGTTACCTGCCTGCAAGGAGACCATCTCTGCCGACACCATGCTAGCACAGTGAGACAGCAGGATTGCAGGCTGAAGCACTGCAGAACACCTACCTTCAGCGTTTCCGCATGAATCTTATTCAGCTGAGAAACTTCTTGCCGCTTGCAGGCTTTTGTTGCTTCCAAAAGGTTTTCGAGATTAAGGTTCGCTTTTTGCAAAGACTGAAGCTCTGATTCTAATTCTAGCTGCCTTCTCCTAATAGATATTACAAAATTGAGTATTTTAGGTAATAAATAATGTCATACATGTGTAGAGTACTTTATAGTTTACACTCTCACATAACTTTAATTGTTCTCTCTTTTAATCAGAGATATTCTTAGATTATCACTCTCATTTTCCAATCAGTTGAAATACAGCTCAGAGATTAATTACTGTTTAAGGTGTTCAACTAGTAAATGGCAGAGCTCCAATTCCAAAGCCCCAACAGCCCTGGCCGGAGTGGCTCAGTTGATTGGGTATCATTATCCTGTGCAATGTAAAGTTCTTAGTTCAATGGCCGGTTTTTCAGGGTTGTGGGCTCGATCCCCAATAGGTAGGGGGCATGCAGGAGGCAGCCAATCAATATTGTTTCACATCAATGTTTCTCTCTCCCTCTCCCTTCCATTCTCTCTAAAAATCAATATTAACATCTTTTAAAAAATAAATAAAGGAGCAAAATCCACTAAAAAAAATTCTAAACAGTGATGGTTCTATATGAGATGTTATTTTTAATTTCTTTATATTTTATAACAAGGTTAATCTCAGTTATAATATGAATTTTTTTATGCAAAGAGCATCTAGAAAGAATATTAACACATCTGAAATTTAAAAATCCAGATTTCAGCCTTGGCCGGTTTGGCTCAGTGGATAGAGAGCATCGGTCTGCGGACTGAAGAGTCCCGGGTTCGATTCAGTCATCTGGTTGCGGGCACATCCCCAGTAGGGGGTGTGCAGGAGGCAGCTGGTCAATATTTCTCTCTCATCGATGTTTCTGGCTCTCTATCCCTCTCCCTTCCTCTCTGTAAAAAATCAATAAAATATATTTTTTTTAAAAACAAAAATTCTGTGATTTAAATATGGTGTCACAATAAATATTTTACTATGTAAGTTCAATAGGCACTCATCTCAACATTAAAACATTCATATTATCTAGTCCATTAAATATATTATTAAGGAGCTAGAGGTTTATGTCAATTATGCCTCGATTTAAAAAAGTAAAAACAAAACTAGAAACAAGCCCTTTTCCCTCATGTCAAAACAAGTTAGTTGCTATATGAGAATTGTTAAAAACACACAATTAAGTGGTCAATGTCAAACCCTAAAACAAAGCAACACTGAAAGATACGAAAATAGGTAAGCATGAATGTGTAATCTTTACCTAGTTAGTTCTTTGAATTCTTCATACTCTTGCTTTGAATTATTCAGTTCTGTCTGCATTTGCAGGAGTTGTGCTTTTAGCTTCTCAGAGTTTGCTAATGAACATGGCTCTTTTGCAACTTTAGGAGAGAATCCTTGCTGACCTGATAATAAGGAAGCAACTTGGTTTTTGAAAGACCAAAGAAGTAGAATACATTTTCTAAGTTCTCTGTCATATATCCATTTTGAAGCACAATGAGGAAAAAATGGGAAATGGGTTGGAAGGTGGACCCTAAAATACAAGAGACTATATATAACTCAACAGGAAAAATAAGATACAACCCAGTGTGGCAGAGTCTTAGCAGTTTTCTTGAGAAGCTGAAAAGCCACAGGATGGGACAGAGCAGCTTTAAGACAATATCTAAGGAGCAGAGCCAGCAAGGACTGAAGCACAACACGCACAATACTGGAGGGAGAAGCATCACTGGTGAGTCTGGCAGGAATTAGTACGAGCAGCTAATGTTAACAGTCAATGAATTTTAGGAAAGGAAACAAATAGCAAAGGCAGCAAGTTGAAAGAACTTGGTATTACCAACCAGAAAGAAAAGGCTAATCTTCAGGGATTCTTAGAAGACTGGATATGTTGGCTGAGTTTCAGTGGGGAAATATCATGTAACAGGTCTCTAGACAGTGATGTCTGTTTTGAAGATGGTGGGGTCCAGAAATTACCATTATTGTCTTTCAAGGGTACTAAGTCACAATATGGACTGAGGTCAAAATGGCCAACAACAGAGAGCGTTACAGGGAGAAGTAGTTGAAATAATACAGAAAACCTGACTTTTATTGCATCTAAAATCTTAGTCTCTCTATAACCCAAATACTGAGAATTTTATTCTTTTATGAAGTAATAAACAGAACGGAAGAAGGCTTGGAAAAGGACATTTTGGGAAAAAAGCAAACATGCTTCTTTATGAGTGCAGAATGATACATTCAAAATGTTCTCAATTTCAACCTAAACAGAAACAAAGACAGACAGGGTATAATGAAAGACCATGAAAATATTCACTTTAAAAATGGAGCAACCGTAGACCTTCCTACCAAATTCCAGAGTACAAGTACCAATAGCTGCCAAGTCTGTAAGTTAGAGTTAGTGCTAAGTAAATCACCTTCACAAAAGTAAAAAGCAAACGTGTAGAAATAGCCCAGCAGGATGGCCCAGCAGTTGAGTGTTGACCCAGGAACCAAGAGTTTACTGGTTCAATTCGTGGTCAGGACACATGCCCAGTTAGCGGGCTTGATCCCCCGTGGGCGGTGTGCAGGAGGCACCTGATCAATGTTTCTCTCTCATCATTGATGCTTCTATCTCTCTATCCCTTCCTTCCCCTCTCTCTAAAATAAAATTTAAAAAACAGACTTAAAAAAACAACAAAAAAAACTTGTGGCAGCTGGGCAGTATGGCTCAATGGTTGAGTATTGACCTATGAACCAGGAAGTCATGGTTCGATTCCCCATCAGAGCACATGCCTGGGTTTTATATTTGTTTGTTTGTTTGTTTGTTTATTCAAAAGCAAAAGAACCTTTATTCATGCTAGCATGCGCTCCCATCTCAGGCAATCACCAGTGCAGTGGTGCACGCGTGCAAGAGAGAGAGAGACAGAGAGAGAGAGAGAGAGAGAGAGAGAGAGAGAGAGAGAGAGAGATCGCTCTGATGGGACAAGGGCTTTATAGCAGTGAGTGGGGAAACATTCGTAGCCCCCGCCGATTAGTCAGGGGGCAGAATCAGGGGTCTGGTTATGCAGGGGTACTGTGCAGTTTGCCTAATTTGGGTTGAGTCCACTTCTCTGACATGCCTGGGTTTTAGACTCGATCCTCAGTATGGGGTATAAAGGAGGCAGCTGATCAATTATTCTCTCATCATTGATGTTTCTTCCCTTTTACTTCCTCTCTGAAATAAAAAAAATTTAATTAAAAAAAAATAGCCCTGGCTGTTTTTGTTTTTTTTAATTGATTTTTTACAGAGAGGTAGGGAGAGAGATAGAAAGCCAGAAACATTGATGAGAGACATCGATCAGCCGCCCCCTACATGCCCCACAGTGGAGATGTGCCCACAAGCAAGGCACATGCCCCCAACCGGAATTGAACCTGGGACCCTTCAGTCCGCAAGCCGATGCTCCATCCACTGAGCCAAACCGGTCTTGGCAGCCCTGGCCGGTTTTGCTCAGTGGATAGAGTAGGTTCAATTCCAGTCAAGGGCACATGCCTCAGTTGTGAGCTCCATCCCTAACAGGGTGTGTGCAGGAGACAGCCGATCAATGATTCTCTATCATCATTGACTAGAGGCCTGGTGCATGAAAATTCATGCACTCATGGGGGGCAAGGGTTGGGAAGGAGTCTTCAGCCAGCCTGAGCCCTCTCTCAGTCTACGACCCCTCAGGGGATGTTCAAGTCATGGCTTAGGTCTGCTTTGTGGGGGACTGGGCCTAAGCTGGCAGTCAGACATCCCTCTGGCAGACTGGGAGCCTTTGGAAGATATCCATCTGCTGGCTTAGGCCTGCTCCCCAGGGGATCAGGCATAAACTGGCAGTCAGACACCCCTCTGGCAGCACAAGAGCCCTAAGTCGTTAGTCAGACATCCTCAGTGCTACCCCAGAGGCGGAAGAGGCTCCCACCATCACCGCTGCTCTGGCCAGCTATGAGCTGGCTTCTGGCTGTGCAGCACTCCCGTTGTGGAAGCGCACTGACCACCAGGGAGGAGATCCTGTGTTGAGTGTCTGCCCCTAGTGGTCAGTGTGTGTCACAGCGACTGGTCATTCTGCCATTAGGGTCAATTTGTATATTACCCTTTTATTATGTAAGATGTTTCTCTCTCCCTCTGCCTTCCTCTCTAAAATCAATAAAATTATATTTAAAAATAAAAACAAAAATAGCCTAGCCGGTTTGGCTCAGTGGATAGTGTCAGTCTGTGGACTGAAAGGTCCTAGGTTTGATTCCAGTCAAGGGCATGTACCTTGGTTACAGGCTCCTCCCTGGCCAGGGCCCTGGTCGGGGTGCTTGCAGGAAGCAACTCATCAATGTGTTTCTCTCACATTAATATTTCTCTGTCTTTCCCTCTCACTTCCACTCTCTCTAAATCAATGGAAAAATATCCTTGGGTGAGGATTTAAAAAAAATAAAAGTAAACTTGTGGGAATAACATATAACTAACAGAGTACACACTAGCAAGCATGACCAGCAAACATGACACCAGGACCAAAACTCTGTGCTGAGTCTGATCACACAACATCTCTCACCATACAGACCGAAATCAGGCAGATAAACATTTCAATTCTATACTAACTCATATTGTGTTTAAACATTGGTCAATTTAAATACTTAAGACAGGAAAATTCTATTTTGTAAAAATTAAATGTAATATCCAATCAATCTTTTATAGACAAAACAAAGATATCTCTTGCCCTGGCTGGGTAGCTCAGTCAGTTAGAGCATTGCCCCCATATGCCAAAGTTGTGGGTTTGATCCCTGGTCAGGGCACACACAAGAATTGACCAATCAATGCATAAAAAAATGGAACAACAAATTGATGTTTATTCCCCTCCCAATCAATCAATAAATTAAAAACAAAAACAAAGATATATAATGCGTAGTTCCTTGCTACATCTACTAGCCTACATAATTTACTGCTCTGTGATGTTTGAGAAAAAGATATAGAAAATGATATATAAAAGCCCTTTAAAACAGCCCCACCCCAACAAGGCATGTATACAACAATCACTTCTTACTTTTGTCATTTTGCTCTGTGCCAGATATTTGGAGGAAAGCTTTCTCTAGCTTTGCAATGGTCTGCGCATCCACCTCTTGGGCTCTTTTCACAGACTCTAATAATCTCAGTCTTCTGTTCTCCTCCCTGAGGGAGTGATTTTCCATAGCATATTTGGCAACTCTGGGGTGGTGCTCTATCTGTATGACACAGAAGGATTACAGACTTAGCCCTAGCTGGTTTGGCTCAGTGGATAGAGCGTCGGCCTGCGAACTGAGGGGTCCCAGGTTCCATTCCGGTCAAGGGCACATGACCAAGTTGAGGGCTTGGTCCCCAGTGGGAGGCATGCAGGAGGCAGCTGAGCAATGATTCTCTCACCATTGTGGTTTCTCTCCCTCCCACCCTCTTCCTTCCTCTCGGAAATAAAAAAAAAAAAAGAAAAAACATTAGACAAAAAGGATTACAGACTTATATTTGTACAAACATGTCCTTAATGAACAGGTCTTTTCGAAAAACTGTTAGAAAACATTATGAACTGCTGGTGGTAGCCTGCTGCGACCACCATGGAAAGCAACGTGGCCCCTTGTGATCACAGAGTGAATATGTGCATGACCTACAACTGTGTTCTAGATTTAGGTCTGCACCCTTGAAACTTTCAGTCAGGCCCCTAGGGAATAAGCATAGGATGTATATCATGGCAAACTTTTTCATGAAAAGGAGCCTACTTATATTCAGTACACAAAGCAAAGAATAACAAAACTACTGACAAGGACTGAGTGACCTCCAAGATACACTACGTGAAAAAGGCAAGGTGCAGAACAGTGTGCATGGCAAGCTGCATTTTGTACAAAAAAGAAGTAAAAATATCTGTATTAATTTGAATATGCATAAAACCTATGGAAAGATACACAAAGCTGAAAACCAATTATCTTTGATATTTAAAGATGTGCCTGTATGAACTACCCATGTTTCCCAGGCAAAAGGACAAGCAAAAACAAAAGAAACTTTAAAGGCTGAACTGTAGCCGAGACCGGTTTGGCTCAGGGGATAGAGTGTCAGCCTGCAGACTGAAAGGTCCCAGGTTCGATTCCAGTCGGGGGCATGTACCTTGCTTGCGGGCACATCTCCAGTGTGGGGCGTGCAGGAGGCGGCTGATCGATGTCTCTCTCTCATCGATGTTTCTGACTTTCTGTCCCTCTCCCTTCCTCTCAGTAAAAAAAAAATAAAAAAAAATATTTAAAAAAAAAAAAAAAAAGGCTGAACTGTAGAGAGCACTGCTTCAGATAACCACCAGTGCGCAAGTTGGCCTGCTGGGACAAGAGCTTTTCCCTTCAGGTTTTACTATTTTAGAAAATGGGGGATACTGGGGCCGGGGATTGTGCAATCATACTGTCAGGTTAAGTCATTTAAAATACCTCCCACTGTATTTATTACCAGAATGTGGTGACAAATTCTCATTGGCCTTGGACTTCCTTTACATTCAGAAATACTGCAGATGTCATGACTCACTTGTTCTCGCAGAGTGTGAATCTCATCCCTTAACTCCGACAGCAAGCGGTCCTGCTCCTCGGGCAGAAAACTCCCCCGCCCTTCCTTGTGGAGCTTCTCCAGGCGCATTATTTGATCCTCTCGGAATTTCACAATCATTTTATTGGACTGAATAAATTTCTCTTTTTTCAGGGTGAGGTCTTCTAACTGGGTAATTTTTTCTACCAGAAACTTCAGAAATTCATAATTTGGTTAAACATGGAAAATAATTCACCTGCCCTACCTTTTCACAAACTAAGCAACAAACATTAAGTTCCCATTTAATCTCAAAGGTAAAAATAGATTTTTCACAGCCTTCCTTATTTGCTGTCGCCATTTACTCCACTCAGGAAGGCACCAACCACATAGTAGAGCCTAAAATATCTTGCATCCCCCCTTTATATGAATTCAGTTTCCTACCTTCCTCTCCTGTTCAGACTTCTTAAAGAACAACATTGCCTCTTTGAAATACTTCATGTAATCAGTCTCATCTTTCTCTGTAGTTGACCCAGTGAGAAAAGAGAAGGGGAAAAGGTTTATCTCTCACATTTTAAGTCCAAGAAATGAGCTAAAACAGCTTTTGACTGCCTGCTCTCAATTAATCTAAAAGAATCAAAATATCATCAACAGATCACGGATTTTAAATTAACCCACTCCACATATTAGCTATTCTTTGAAGAAAAATTCTCTCTAACCCAACTTAGTAAACATATATAGATAACATATATAACCAAATCTTAGAAGTGGATCAAAATGAAATTTATTAGTGCCTTTTTAGCAGTTTTAATATTCAAAATTACTCCCACTCCCCCTTCCCACATATCTCACAGAACTCAGGACCCATGGAATCCGTCTCTGGGTTACAGACGAAGTACCATGTTCCCATGTAGCTGAAGTAAACAGACACTTGTGGAAAAGTTTGGGAAGCCTAATTGTGTTGTGTCTGTCATTAGGGGTTCCAACACTAAGGTCCACACGTGGTCTTCCTTCCTCAGGAAAAGGAGCTGTGCCATCTTACCTGTGGTCAGAAAGCTTCCTGGTAGTATCTGCCCTACGGTGAGCTGGGCCAGCTGTTCTTTGAGCCTCTTCACTTCAGCTTGGAGCTGGCTCACATTGCCTTGGGTGTCCTCATTTACCACCGCCTGTTCAAGAATGTTTCGAAAGCATTAAAAGAACAATTTGTGGCCGTGGTCAGTGCTCAGTTGATTATTTTCCCAATATAGCAAAGCTGCGGGTTTGATGCTCCATCAGGGCACATAGAAGAATCAACCAATGAAAGCATAAAAAAGAAATAAATCAATGTTTCTCTTTCTCCCCCTATAAAATCAATAAATAAAAGAACGATTTGGGAGTTGTATAGTCTTGTGTTTATATTTGTATGATCCTGGACCGGTGTGCTGGGCTGAGGAAGCGTCCTCTCCCTGTGTTCGGACCTACAGCAGAGCCTCTTCCCTCCTCCCCACTCCTTCCTTCCTCATCAGTTCTGCTGACTGGCCCTGGGCCCTACTGGGCTGGGTCAACCTGGAATCTGGCATGTTCATCTCACACTGCCTTCATCCAGAGACCTGGGACGGAGAAGAGTGAACTGCGCAATGGCTGTAACCATCCGTCATGGCACGTATAGGGGGTGATGACTGCAAGGCTGTCAGCTTGGCAGAAACCGCCCTCGCCAAAGGAATCTAACCCTGTATTTCCTACCAGCTCCTCCTAAAAAGAAGGATTAGTGTTACAGCTCCATTTCGGGTTTACTGCCATACTTAATGTTCTTTTAAAGACATAAATCTTTAAGAAATTTTCTGTAAGAACATATCTTAGAGACGACATCTAAGAAGTTGAAAAAGCCTCCAGAGTGATGACATGAACCAACAGTTGAATACCAACCAGATAAAAGGAATCCATTTGGGAAATACCCAGTTCTCCAGGGAGGGAAAAGATCTCACTAGCTCACCCTTCAACCAGTCCCAAATATCCCAGGCACGGATCTGCAGCGACTTACCATTGAGAGTGACTACTGTAAGGCTCCTAGCTTTGTTGTTTCATGTGTTAAGAAGCCATTCTTAGTTGCTTCTGATTCTTAAGGACAGCTCATTATAAGGCACTCCTATATTCTGACATCACTGTTACATCAGTGACCTCATAATTCTAATTACTCCTGCGGTTCTCTACTCTTAAAATGTCTAGTAAGTCCCAAGAGCTTCTAGAATCAAGAAGTTCTAATGACTTTTTCTTCTTATATTACAGATACCCTACAAGGGGGTCTAATCCAATAAAATGAATGAATGACTAAGACTGCACTCTCCTGGTTTACTCAGGGAAAGAGGCAACATTCTTACCATGATAAGATACTCAGAGGGTCTTCTTTGGGGATAAGAATGACCAATTTCTCCTTTGAAAGGCAGAAGAAATTAACCTGCCAGTTTCAGGCACTAGGATTCTTTCCTTTGGAACCAAAGAGGCCTCCCACCTCTCCAAACCAGTGGGGAATCCTTGGTCTTTGGACAGTCTGCACCAGGAGCTGGGGCCACATACAGTCTGCTGCCTGTTGTGGGAAGTTGTACTTGAGCATAGCCAGGCCCATGTGCTGACATACTATCTATGGCTGCTTTCTCTTTACCAAGGCAGAAGTCAGTAACTGGGATAGAGACCACAGAGTCCAAGAAGACTAAATGTTTACCACCTGACCCTTTATATGAGTTTCTGACCGGTGGTGTAAATGAATATGAAAGCAGCTTCTTGTATAAAAGAAAAAATGGAGAATCCCTGCAGTTATAGGCAAGGTAAAAGACAAGGTTTGTCAACATCATCAAATTATTTTCAGGGTGAATCCCTATCACCACCCACCAACACACACAGGTCTGCTAGCATGGTTTAGGTACATAATTCAGTCTCCAATCCTAACTACAAAGGTAATATGTTGCCTTCCCTTAAGAAAAAACTAGGTGCTGAAACCGGTTTGGCTCAGTGGATAGAGCATTGGCCTGTAGACTCCAGGGTCTCAGGTTCGATTCCGGTCAAGGGCATGTATCCTGGTTTCAGGCACCGGCACATCCCCAGTAGGGGGTGTGCAGGAGGCAGCTGATCAATGTCTCTCTCATCGATATTTCTAACTCTCTATCTCTCTCCCTTCCTCTCTGTAAAAAAAAAAATCAATAAAATATATTTTAAAAAAAGAAAAAAAAAGAAAAAGAAAAAACTAGGCAAACAATAACAACCATAAGACCCAATCTAGGTCTCAAATTACATGAGCAGTACAGAAGACTAGAAAAGATGAAGTAGAAATCGTGCTTAGAGTTCAGCTTTCACAGCGACATAAAAAGCTACAAAAGTGAGATACTGCAAGCATAAGTATTTTTCTACTTTACCTCATTGTACTCAGCATTTTACCTTATTTTTAATCAGCTTGGCCCTTTGAGCAAAATTCAGTGTTGATAGGGTTTCCCCAAAACACCTGGGTCCAGGATGAACGTTTGCGATTATGGCTGTCCTGGCATTACCTCCAAGGGAATCCTGTTTAAGACATGAATATACACATTTTCAGGGGAGAAACAATAAGGTCTTTCTTAAGCAATGAAAATGTTCACTCTTACCACCAAGGCTGAGAAAATACCCAACTATCAGCCATAGTGCATAACCAAAAGAAGCGCCCAGAAGCCCAATGATGTACTTTACCCGGAGCAAGAAGGTGAGCTTGGAGTCTCTGTAGCAAATATGTCTCTGTTTTCCATTTCCCACATCCACAAGGGCTGTAATCACTTGCCCCAGGCAGCTCAATGATCGGTTTATGTTACCTGCTTCCTAAGGCACCAGGGAAAAGGACAAAAGTTTAGGTGCACTGATTTCTTTTTAGTATTGTGAATTAAAATCTACCTAGCAGGGGGACAATTTTGAATGGAAAGGCACACGTCAGGAACATTAAGGATAACTTTTCAGCAAAAAGATGTCCTCAACTAACCGCTAACCTTTTACTCTTTGACACACAGTGAGATTTTAGAATTCAAACACAAAAATCATGTGAAGGAGAAACAATCAATGCCACCTTATCACTGTAATGACTTGAAATTAATCTATAGGGAAGGCTAAAAACTTGGCATAGGCCTAGGTCCTGAACCCCTGAAGTACGAAACAGCACAGTTGTTCTTTCTCCTTATGAACTTGGCAGTTCCGGAACACTTTTAGAGAACAGGCTTTCTGCATGAAATCACTCAAAATTTTTCTCGGTGTTTGGAGAGCTGAGAGCGAACTTGGTCAGGTACTCACCCTCAACGATCTATGCCACCTGAAACCACCAATCCAACCCATCCATTGACCTACGCTAAAATGCCAAATCACTTTTGTCCACAATAAACCTTAAGATGTCCCCCAGTGTGGCATGTATCCCTGGTTCCTTTCTCCCTGACCCCTCTGAGAACACAACTCATGAGCTACTTCTTTCCCATGCTTCCTCTAAGCCGTCCATGCCACACCCAGCTTCCTCTGACCCCTTATACTGCATAATCCCTCCTGGAATGAATTAAAATACTCTTGCTGCTGACAAACTCGTCTCATGTATGTTTACTGTCCTACAACAAAAATGTCTATACCGTTTGCAACTACTTATTCCTTTGTAGCCCTCACAACACTTAGTTGGGTATTGATTTCTATGAGAATTCACACACAAGTTCAACTGAAGACCGTAATTCCATTCTTACCTTCAACCTCACCCCTTCTGTGTGGGTGTCTCTTTGCCTTTCAGATCCTGCTAAATCCACCATATTGAGTAGGGAGGTTCGTATATTTACAGTCTCACTGCTTTTCTCCATTGACTCTACTGTAATCGTGAAGACTGCGTGAGACCTCGAGGATTCTCTATTCATTGATGTCGAGGCCACACGCCTGTTTCTCCATCCTCCAGACAACACCTGGGCAAAAAGAAACAGATCATCACAACTTCCAAGTGGTCACAACAGTCACTAACACCAATAGAAAAACATTAAAAAGTAGTGAGAAAAAGTACTGGTCCATCAGGGAATATATGCAAGGTATTTTCCTTTTTGTCCACTCAGTGTTACGGAAAGAGAACAAATGAAATCAGAGGCAAAGGATCTAGAACTGGTTTTGCCATTCTCTATTTGTGTTAACTGAATGCAAATCACAAAATCCCTCTGAACCCTTCCTTTCTCTAGACCAGTGGTTGGCAAACTGCAGTTTGCAAGCCACATGCAGCTCAAGAGCCGTGGTTTGCTGCTCTGTTGACTAATGAGTTTGCCGATCACTGGGATAGGGACTTAATCACAAGGAACAGCCTGTAATTATTGGAATTGAGAGTCTAAGTCAATGGTCAGCAAACTCATGCAGCTCACAAGCCGCAGTTTACCACTGCAGTAGGCAATAATATGTATCTTTAGCCCTTGCTGAAAGCTCAAGGTCCACCACCAACCTTTGATGAACTTGCATTTATTACCTGCTGGAATTAGCCTCCAGCAAGGGGGCATTAAGGTCACAATAAGGCTCATCTTGTCTAGCTTTCTCATAGGTTAGGGCAGTGATTTGCAAAACTGGGCTCACAAGCCACATGTGGCTTGCAAGCCGCAGTTTGCTGCTCTGTTGACTAATGATTTTGCTGACCATTGGACTAGACTAAATGTTACCGTGTAGTTGGAAGCTGTGAGGATTAGGCAATTGTGGCATATTGTGTGCAAAGAGGTAAAGGTAGTATATGACACTGGTCAGCAAACTCATTCATTAGTCAATAGAGCGGCAAACTGCAGCTCTGTTGACTGAGTTTGCTGACCACTGACTTAGACTCTATTCCAATAACTACAGGCTGTTGTTCCTTGTGATTAAGCCCCTAGCCCAGTGGTTGGCAAACTCATTAGTCAATAGAGCGGCAAACTGCGCTCATGAGCTGCCTAGTGGAATGGCCGAAATCATTTCCCCAAACCTGAAGATCTGCATATATTATTGCCAGTTACCAAACAGCTCAGGGCATTTCAATTTACATGTTATTGCGTCCTGCTGGCCAAACAGCTGAAGAGGCAGGGCATTTCTCTCAATCTGACAATACCTACTGTATACCAAACCTTACCTTTGATATGTATATCTACTTTGCTATAGGGCAAAATGTGGGAATAAAAAGAGCCCTGGGTACAGAGAGAACTTAGCTTTCTCAAGATGAGCCTTATTGTGACCTTAATGCCCCCTTGCTGGAGGCTACTACAGCTCAGCTTCCTCTGGCTCCCCTATAGATTACAAATTAATATTATACTAGAGGCCCTTTGCACAAAGATTTGTGCAAGAATAGGCCTTCCTTCCACTGGCTTCGCTCCCAGCACCCTGGGAGCCTGCAAATCCTCGCTCCCCGCTGAAGCATCACTCCTATAGTCCCTCCGCCCCCTACCCTCTCCCTCATAGCAGGAATCCTGCTGCTCCACACCTGCGTATGAAAATTAATCTTCAATCTTTATTGTTAATTTGCATACCCATTCCTGATTGGCTGATAGGTGTGGCAGAGGTACAGTCAATCTGCATAACCTTTTATTTTAATAAATCTTTATTGTTCAGATTATAACAATTGTTCCTCTTTTCCCCCTCCCATAACTCCCCTCCAACCAGTTCCCACCCCATCCTCTCCCCTTACCTCCCCACCACTGTCCTCATCCATAGGTGTTCAAGTTTTAGTCCAGTCTCTTCCTGGACCCCCCTCATCCCTTTCCCTCTGAGAATTGTCAGTCCTCTCTCTCTCTATGCTCCTGATTCTATTATATTCACCAGTTTATTCTGTTCATCAGATTTTTTATTCACTTGATTTTTAGTTTCACTTGTTGATAGACATTTATTTGTTGTCCCTCAGTAATTGCTGCAAGCACCTCTAAGAGAAAGCCACTCTCGAGTTTCGTCCGCTGCCATACAGTCTAGTTTCTTCCCGAAAGAGTCTGTGTTCCCAGAAACTCGCCCGGAACTGGAGTTCAGCGCAGCCAGGAGCTTCTACCTCCCTCCCGCTTTAGAAAGCCAGCTGTGCACTCAGCTGCCCATACACTCAGCTGTCCGTTCTCTCCACATGCGCACCTCCATACCTCTGCCTTCCGCAGCTTCCCTGAGTCTCAGTGTGCTTTCTCTTTTCCTGACAGTCCAGTTTCTCCCCGAATGAGTCTAGGTTCCCAGAAACTCGCCTGGAACTGGAGTTCAGCACAATGAGGAACTTCTATGTCCCTCCCACTTGAGGAAGCCAGCCTCGCACTCAGCCATCCATGCACTCAGCTGTCCGTCCTCTCTGCGCACGCGTCTTCCGTACCTCAGCCTTTTACAGCTCCTTTGAGTCTCAATATATTTTCCTTTTTCTTTCTAGTTGTAGAATTTCCACTCAGCTAGCTTTCCTATGGTTCTGAATGGTGTCCGTTTTGTCTTTTAGTTGTAGTTTTGATATTGTTGTGTGAGGTAACAGTTTAGATGTTTCCATATGCTACCGTATTGGTTTCTCCCATATTTCTCTTTTATTAGTGTAGATTTCTAGTTTCTTTATATGCAGCGCCTTCTCCAGATTCCTGAACCTTTTCAGATGCTGGATATCACCCCAGTATAACCCCCACTTTTGTCAACATGTTGGGTCCACCAAGTGTTTGTTCTCTCTTCCTATTCCCTATGGCAAGGAGGACATATGAAGGTTCAGTCTGAGACTCTGGAATCAGATGAACATGAGGTTAATCCTTGGTTCTATTACTCAATAGTTGTGTGGAGGGCCAGTCCAACCTTTTCACAGCTCAATCCCCAATTTGTAAAATGGGATTATGGGTTTTACCCCAGAAGGCAGAACCTATAATATGCATACTAATTACTAACCTCAACCTGTAATATGCATACTAGTCACTTGAGGATCTTGTTAAGACTCAGCTTCTGATTTCATAGGTGTGAGGTAGGGTCTTAGATTCTTGTAACAAGCTCCCAGGTGATACTCAGAGTCTGAGAACTATATTTTCAGTAGTAAGGTCATAATATGTACAGCTGGTTTGGAGAACAGAGATCCCAGTAGGTCCTCAAAGGAGCAACTCCCAGGAGGAACCACTAAAGAAATACAGACTCTACGAAATGTCCCTGTGTCATCCGCTATGGTTTTAGGAGTGCCTGATTGGAATGAATAGCACCAAAATAGTGCAAAATCAAAAGTCACAAAGTTCTATTTTAACTAAGGGGAGTATGAAACACTGTCATATTCCGTTTTCTTTTCCTCTCAGGAACATTCTGTTATGCCTCTTCAAAATATTTTTAGTAACTCAATTCTTGCTTTTGTTGTGATCAAGATGCATTTAACAGTATGCTACGGTGTCTAAGGATCACAGAGTTCAAGGCCAGATACCTGATAGGCTTCAGCCGCTGAGGTCACCACCTGCTCCACCGCACCAACAACAAAAACACCCTTCTTGATGTGCTCCCTTAAGTATAGTCCAGCCGATGCAGAGTCTAATAGGTCATAGATCTGCTCATTGTAGATTTCAATAAAGGAACACTTACAAAGGAAACTCTTCCCAGCTCCAGCCTGTAAAAGAGAAGCCAGGTTTAGATATATTATTTTTATGTATTCATCCTTATCTTTCATGAGCATTAATCTTTCACTTGCTTCACAAGTGTAAAATGTCTATAATTTTATCCTTTACACCACAAAAGATACCTAAGAGTCAGCTTAAAAAACCTAGGTAACTAGTTTCAACATATCACTATATTTTACAGCAGCATCACTGTGTCCCAGGAGCCCTTCCAGAGGTGCTAAAAATCAGGACAGGGAGATGGTAATTCAGCAGTCCAGTTGGCCAATTTCATTTTTTTAAAATATATTTTTATTGATTTCAGAGAAGAAGGGAGAGGGAGAGAGAGAAACATCAATGATGAAAGAATCATTGACTGGCTGCCTCCTGCACACCCCACAATGGAAATCGAGCCCACAACCTGGCATTTGCCCTTAGCCGTAATTGAATCCAGGACTCTTCAGTCCACAGGCTGACGCTCTACTCACTGAGCCAAACCAGCTAGGGCAGCAATTTCATTTTTATCTGTCTTATATATTGGACTTCCTCACAAAGTTTTACTTTTAGTATTATATACTTTAAAAAACAAAAAAAATATTTTAAAAGCCTCCCTATAGAATTTTCAACCACAGAAATGCATGGCACTAAAAATTTTGCTGACATGCAATGTGTGTGTCTAACTGTAGTGGCGAGGGACAGTTTCCGCAAAGGAATAAATGGCACACCAATGTTACATATCAGACTCCTTACAACATAGAACACTAATGGCTATTAAGCCTGGAAATCCCCAAGCTAAAGAACACATCATGAGAATGGCCCAACCTGGGAGCCAATGGAGAGGGAAGCCCACATCCCAGGATGATGGAGCCAAACCACATGTGAGCAAGGAGATCACATGTGCTGCAAGGGAAGTAACCAACGGCCGCTCACTATTGGATGTCAGGAGGATCTAGGAACACCTGCAAGCAACGGTGAGCCTAGGCCCAGGTAAGAGACAGAGCTTAGTGAACCTGGTTCCTCAGTTCAGATTTTCTTTACACTTCCTCTTTCAAAACCTAAAAGCCTAAGAAGCACTACATTCTTCCATCTTTTAAATCAGCAATCTGGGTCCATGGATAATGCATATTGTATAAACTACAAACTTTTGGAAATAAAACTCAGAATCCTTAATTTTATCTTAAGAATCAACAGCTTTTTAATACCACACTACCTGTACAAACTATGAAATACAACCATCTCTATGTATCATGACTAGTAGCTAACTTCTCAAAACAGAATTGCTTTATTGTTAGTGTTTTACCTTATCTTTTTCACGATCAATTAAGGAAAACAAATATTCGAAACTTCGTGGGATTACTCCTCTCAGGTTATGAGAAAAATTATCAGATTCAGATGGTCCTAGAAAGTGGAAAAATACATAGCTGTTCATTTTTGTTCATATTATAAGAGTTCTTCAAAATGACAACAAAAAGGCAATTTACACAGAAATAAGTTGACACATCATAAAATCAATTTCCAAACAATTAAAATTTGGGTCTATGAGAGTTCCAGCAATAAAACCTATCAATGGGACTGTAAGAAATGCCCACAATAACTACTAACCAAGTTAAAAGAAAAATAGTTGTCTAATAAATTTTAAAAAACATCTAAATACCAAGTTTGTAATTTTTACTCCTGCCAGGTACCAAAATTAGCAGAAATACCAAATAAATGTACTTTACATGTTACAAATAACATGGGTCTCATGAGCTGACTTATATACACTAGCCATAGGCTTATAGACTATTCCTTCTCTCAGAGTTTTTAACTATAAAATGGGGATGATAATGATATTAACCATCTCAAAGGCTATTACTAAAAATTAGCATTAGCTGGTATTTTTAAAAACATATTTTTATGGACTTCAAAGAAGAAGAGAAAGGGAGAGGTAAAACATCAGTGATGAGAGACTCATCCAGTGTACCTCCTGCACGTCTCCCTACTGGGGATTGAGCCCACAACCCGAGCATATGCCCTGACCTGGAATTGAACCATGACTTCCTGGTTCATATGCTGACACTCAATAATTAAGCCATGCCAACTGAGCTAGCACATATTTTTTTTAAATTGGGCAGTAAAAGCCCAGCTGGTAAGAAAGATACTGTAGAAATATTTCAAAAGATTTCTATCAAGTCAGAAATATGCAGAGTACTCTCTATGCTGTTAACATTGAGGAAAGAGGAAGATGTGAGCGGATATGTAAATAGCAGAACTTTACAGAATACTAATTCGAGCTATAGCTATCCATACCAGAGGAAATAAGTAGCTAGAAAAGATCTTATAGTTTTGATAAATATTAGTTAAATATGTCTTAGAGACCAAAAGAATTTACAAAAGGCTGCTATATGCAAGAAAGATACAGAAAATTTTTTTAATAGTATCATTATCTTGGTGTGCTACACCTGAAATATTTGAAACAGTCCTTGTAAAGTGTACCTTAAAAATATATATCATAGAAGCAGAAAAATGCAAGTAAATGAACAAAGAGCACAAATAATATATGAGTGTGCAGGTAATTTTATAACATTTTCCTGTGAAATAACACAAAGATATTAAGCATACTTTTAAGTATATGTGTGTGTATATACACACACACACACACACACACACACAGATTGATTTTAGAAAGGAAGGGAGAGGGAAAGAGAGATAGAAACATCAATATGAGAATCATTGATCGCTTTCTTCTGCATGCCCCACACTGGGGATTTGCTTGAAACGATGCTGAAAGAAGCCAGATGTAAAAGAGTGCATACAGTAAAGTTTCATTTGTAATCGTTCCAAACAAGCACAACTAATGATGACAGAAGTCTGAGTTACAGAGTACACACTTCAGGGGATGGGGTGGAGATAGCCGCTGACTAGGAATCTGGATCTAGGTAGTGGTTATACAGGCATATAAATATGGAGTGTCAGGAAACCCAATTTAAAGATGGTTTATAAACACCTACTTGTGCTAGGCATTGAGCTGGGATCAGAGCTACAAACATTGACTTTGCTTTCATGGGAACGGCAATCTGACAGAAGCCTGGGAAATAATCCTAATTTTATGAGGTCAACATCATGTATATATGGAAATTATGCTTTCCCAAAAATGCGCTACGTGCTTTCATCACAGAAAGAGTAGACTAAGTCAGCAAATGTTAATCATTAATTTACTTACCCATCATAGTAAACGTTTTCCCTGAGCCAGTCTGTCCACTGTAAAAGGAATATTAGATATTATTTTACACATGAAATTTAGACGACCACCCTCCTACTTTAACATGGTGTATGAATCGTGTATGAATTTTCCCACAAAACGCTGATTTTCTTTCTTATTTTAAATTACATTAGGTAAATGTGAATGACCCATTTTATTTCTCCTCTATTTTCCCACTAAGAGCTAAGTACTGTTGTCTGGTAAATGCTTCTGACTTATACAAATACAGCCATCAGAGCTTTCGTGTAGTTTTTATTTACAACATTAGAATGAAGTTCTAAAGGCTGCTCTGCAATCTGTTTCCACCTCCCTAAGTTTTATCTCAGATATTTTCCTGAGTCAGGAGAGATCTACTTCATGTTTTTTAGCTGTATCCTATTAGTATTCTTCAATGTATCACACCTTACTTAACCAGAACAAACTGGACTTGTGTTTCCAATTTTTGCTATTTTAAATAGTGCAGTAATTCCTTTCCTAAATTCTTCCTTTAAAATACTGAAATGTTTTATCTAAAAATAAATTTTGCCTAGCTGGCAAGGCTCGGTGGGTGAGCGTCAACCTTTGAACCAGGAGACCACGGTTCAATTTTCGGTTGAGGCACATGCCTGGTTGCAGGCTCAACCTCCAGTGTGAGGTTTATAGGAGGCAGCCAATTGAAGATTTTCTCTCATCATTGATGTTTCTGTCTCTCTCTCCCTCTCCCCCTTCTTCCTCTATGAAATAATATATATATATTTAAAAAACATACACACACAATTTTAGCCCTGGCTGGTATGGCTCAGTTGGTTGTAATGTAGTCCCATGCACTGGAAGGTTGAGGGTTCAATTCCCGAAAAAGGCATAAGCCAGGATTGCAGGTTCATTCCCTAATTGGAGTGGGTGTAGGAGGTGGGTCAATGTGTCTCCCACATCAATGTTACACTACCTTCCCCTCTTTCCCTTTCACTCTCTTTCTAAAAATCAATTGGGGAAAAACCCTTGGGTGAGAAAAAAAAAAAAAGTTACACTACAAATTATATTCCTATTTAAGAAATGAATCTGAAATAACACTAAAATTCATCTTGTATAACTGCCAAAGTATTCTTAATGCTTTCTGGACCTCCAGTTTATGTTCCAATTTTAAATCTCTAGCAATATTCTTAGGCTTGCCAACATTTAAAAATTCATGATCATCAGTTCAATATTCAAATACTTTTAGTTATTTTATTTATAATCACTAAAAACTGGAAGCAACCAAGACATCTTTTAGCAGGAAAATAAACAAGCTGTGGTATATCCATACAGTAAAGTACTCTTCAGAAAAAAGCCCTACAGGAATATATGATTGATGCATGTAACAACATAGATGAAACCTAAGTGCATTCTAAGAAAAAGAAAAAGCCAAATCCAGGTTACATATTGTATGATTCCATTTATATGACACTCTACAAAGCCAAAGCTATAGGAATAGTAAAAAATATTAGTACACCCTGGATGTGAGAAGGAAGAGTGGCTGACTACAGAAGGGACAAAGAATGAGAACTGTTCTCTTCAGTACTGGGTGTAAATACATGACTGTCTGCATATGTCAAAACACGTTCAACTAACTGTACACTACAAAGGATGATCTTGAAAGTATGCAAACTCAATGAACAAGCAAAACACATCAACCAGATATCTCTCCCCCAGAGGGTGATACGACTAAGAAAAAACGAAGTTTCATGTTGTTGGTTTTGAAGAAAGAAAAAGGGAGCTGTAAGCCGAGTAATGTGAGTGGCCTGTAAAGTGAAGAATATGGATTCTCCCCCGAAGCTGCTAGAAAGGAACACAGCCCTATTTTAGCTCAGTGAAGCTAGGCTAGACTCAGGACATACAGAACTGTGAGATAATCAATTTGTGCTGTTTCACCCCTAAGTTGGTGCTAATTTGTTACATCAGC
Source organism: Lasiurus cinereus (assembly GCA_011751065.1). NCBI lineage: Eukaryota > Metazoa > Chordata > Mammalia > Chiroptera > Vespertilionidae > Lasiurus > Lasiurus cinereus. The sequence continues at coordinate 320,959 of JAAGEH010000143.1, forward strand.
CATAGGAAAATAGGAAATGAACCGAAGCACTTGTTATTGTACCCTTGTATCCTTATTCACAACAGTCAGCAACTTACTATGCAAAGATGGTGCCATTATACCCGCTCATGCACGATTCCACAATGCCTTTGGCCACAGTTGAGAACACAGACTCCTACAAATGTAAGCACCAAATATGATAACATTTCATATTAAGTAAAAACATTTTTCTTAAGCTGCATTCTAAAATATAACAAAAGTTGTGTGCTTAGTCATGGCTGGGGTTGCTCAGTCAGCTGGAGCATCATCCTATACACTGAAAGGTTTCAGACTCAAGTCCTGGTCAGGGCACATAGGTTGCAGTTCAATCCTGAGTTGGGTGCGTCCAGGAGGCAAACCGATGGATATTTCTTTCTCCCATCAATGTTCTCCCTGCTGTCCCATCCTCCTCCCTCGCCCACCATCCCTCTTTAAAATCAGTTTAAATATGCATACGTTGAAACCCTAATCCCCAATGAGATGGAGATGGGCCATTGAGAGGTGATTAGATCTCTCTCTCTCTCCTTTACTCTCCCCTGCCCTCCATCTCTCCACCAGTGAGGCAGGTATCTACAAGCCAGGAAGTGCATCCTCACCAGACACTGGATCTCTTGGCTTTGATATCTTGGACTCTCCAACTTCCAGGAACTGTTAAAAATCAACATTTTTTGTTTAGGCCACCTAGTCTGTGATATTTTTGTTAAAGCTGCCAGGGCTGGCTAAGACCTCTCCTTAAATTGGGCAGGTCAACAGTACTTATCAATCACCCAAGTGGCTCTGAAAAGTGCACCTTCACTGGATGGAGAGAAACAGTGAAGCAGGCTTGCCATTCTGATACAAAGTGTAATGAAGGAAGAAAAGTATTTACTAAATTTAAATTTAAAATATTTATGAACTGCCTGAGCTTCCTTATCGGAGATCTATCAAACTCAATAGACCAGAAACAAAATCCTCACAAATAACAGAATCTTATATTTTCCAAAAGTAAAGTTTCAATTCCAAAATGATCATTACCTGAGTGGTGTCCATGCCGGCCACATGATCAAAAGTGAAGGTCTTGGGCTCCGGGTTGGAGTGCAGCCGGAGAGTCGTAGAGGAGAGCACACTTAAGCACAAGTTTTGCTCTCCATCAGCTGATCCAGAACCCTCTGTAGGTGGACGAATTCGCACAAAAACTTTGATGGCATCACCTTCATTACTAAAGACAAAACATGTAGCAGCTGAGTTTATTGAAGAAAACTGAAAATGGACCTGAGGCTCACATTGCCTCTAATGTTTCTATACTGAGAGGTTCTCACCCAAGATTTACCCCGTTTACATTGACCTCTTTTAAGAGCCCCACTCCCTTTGCTTCAAGACAGTCATCTTCACAAGCTTTTACTTGAAATCAACTCAAAGGGAGTTGATTCCAAGGAGCTCCGAGCACTGCTTGTCTCTAGTTTCCCTCTGAGCAGCTATAACAAATGGGAGATATTGATGCCAACTTTTAGCCTAGAAGGTGAGAGGGCAGTGAGTGGGGAGATGTGATTTCTTCCAGATTTCCAGATAGCCAAGAACCAAGCCTAATTCTCATACAAGTACCCTTTGTTTCAAGTATCCTTTACCATGCTACGTTATTATTTTAAGGACCCTCCCCAGTCTCGTTAACAAGATTTTTCCTTACCTTGGCTGGTTAGACTGGCAATTTGTCATACTGCGTAACTCAGCTAGAAAAAAAGATAAAAAGTCGTTAAAGGTATTTAAAAGTGCAATATATGTATACAAATACAACTCCAAGAGCAAAGAAAACTAAGCATAAAATAAACAGATGGGACTACATCAAAATAAAAAACTTCTGCACAACAAAAGAAACCATCAACAAAATGAAAAGAAAGCCCCACTGTATGGGAGAACATATTTGGCAATGATACATCTGATAAAGAGTTACTATCCAAAATATAATATAAAATCATTTTTCTTGAGATATTAATGTTTATTGCATGTAACATTATTAAATTTAAAAGTTTTTCTTGAAATATTAAGGTTTATTGCATGTAACATTATATTTAAGTTTTTTCTTGAAATAAAAAAACTGAAAAAAAATACACACACACACATATATATATAAGGAACTCATACAGCTTAACAAAAGGAAGATAAATAATCCAACTTAAAAGTGGGCAAAGAGCCGAAACCAGCTTGGATCAGTGGATAGAGCGTCAGCCTGCAGACTCAAAGGTCCCAGGTTCAATTCTGGGCAAGGGCATGTACCTTGGTTGCGGGCACATCCCCAGTAGGGAGTGTGCAGGAGGAAGCTGATCAATGTTTCTCTCTCATCGATGTTTCTAACTCTCTATCCCTCTCCTTTCCTCTCTGTAAAAAAAAAAAAATCAATAAAATATAATAAATAAATAAATAAATAAATAAGTGGGCAAAGGACCTAAATAGACACTTCTCCAAAGCAGACATACAGATAGCCAAGAGACATATAAAAAAATGCGTAGTCACTGATCATCAGAGATGCAAATTAAAACGACATTGAGGTATCACCTCACACCTGTCAGAATGGTTACCATCAACAAATCAATAAATGTGAAATGCTGGAAAGGATGTGGAGAAAAGGGAACCCTAGTATACTTCTGATGGGAATGCAGACTGGTGTAGCCATTATAGAAAACAGTATGGAGTTTCCTCAAAAAATTAAATATGGAACTGCAATTTGACCTAGTGACCCCACTTCTAGGAATATATCCTAAGAAACCTGAAACACCAATCAGAAAGAATGTATGTCCCTAACCGGTTTGGCTCGGTGGATAGAGCGTTGGCCTGCGAACTCAAGGGTCCCAGGTTTAATTCTGGTCAAGGGCATGTACCTTGGTTGTGGGCACATCCCCAGTAGGGGTTGTGCAGGAGGCAGCTGATAGATGTTTCTCTCTCATCGATGTTTCTAAATCTCTAATCCTCTCCTTTCCTCTCTGGAAAATCAATAAAATATATTAAAAAAAAAAGAATGTATACACCCCTAGTTCATAGCAGCACAATTTACAATAGCTAAGATCTGGAAACAGCCCAAGTGCCCATCAGTAGATGAGTTGATAAAAAAGGTATAGTACACTTACACCATGGAATACTATGCAGCAGTAAAAAAAGAAGGCTGTTACCCTTTAAGACAGCATGGAGGGACCTGGAGAGTATCATGCTAAGTGAAATAAGGCAGTCAGAGAAAGACAAGTATCACATGATCTCACTCATATATGGAATCTAATGAACAAAATAAACTGTTGAACAAAGTAGATCCAGAGATACAGAAGCATATCAAATCCCAGAGGGTGATGGTTTGGGGGAGGTGGGAAGAGATCAACCAAAGAACTTGTATACATAACCCAAGGACACAGACAACAGGGTGGTGGAAGCCTGGGGCAGGAGGCAGGGGTGTCAATGGGGGAAAAAAGGAGGACATATTAATACTTTCAACATAAAGGTGTGAAGACATGGCCCTGCCACTAATATTTCCACCTCAAACAAATGACTTGCCTCTGTTTCCCCACCTTTTGTTTCCTTATCAGCCCCTGGATGACTTCTCCTTGAGGACCAGGAGATTAGTTCGGCACTAGGGGAGGTCCTTCTGGGCAACCAAGAGTGGGCACTGCCTTTCTTTTTGAGGTGTCCCAGGAAAAACCTCCATAGTACAAAGGTAAAAGCTGCAGAGAGCATTTTATGGGCTCTCCCCGCCCCTACGCTCCCACTTCCTGCTCCAGGTCTCCGGCCTGCTGGGAATGCGAGAGGTGCCTAGATGGGATGTCATCAAACCCAACTTTGCTAACAAACTTAACGGAGGGGGAGAATTCCCCCATGGACATCACCAGCATCACAAAGGGGCACTGTGAACACCCTGGCTCCCGTCACTTCTAGAAAGTTATGTACACAGACAAGGCGGAGTCCTTTAACTAGATAGACTTACACCACTTTGCACTAACGTACCACAGGCATCAATTCTCTTGCTTGAGTCCAGAGGTACTGCACCAATACTGTGGTTGTGCAGAAAGCATCCTAAAACATCTTGGTCCAATCATGTACCAATTTGTATGCTAATAAATATCCCCTGGATACTAAAAGTAGTGGAGGAGCCCTGCCGGTGTGGCTCAGTGGTTAAGCATGAACTATGAACCAGGAGGTCATGGCTCTATTCCCGGTCAGGGGCACATGCTGGGGTTGCCGGCTGGATCCCCAGGGGGATGGGGGGTGGGGGGTAAGGCCTTTCACTGATTCTCTCCCACATTGATTATTTTTGTCTCTCGCTCCCTCTCCCTTCCTCTCTGAAATCAATAAAAATGTTACTAAAAAGCTTTAAAAATAGTGGAGCAAAAGGAACATTTTTAGGTGAACCAGAGAGCATAAGGAGGTTTTCGGGTAGTGTTACAACTGACCTAAAAGGTTAATGAAACAACGAACACATCAGAAGAGAATAATTATTATTGACAGCTAGAAGCTTTGCTGTTGGAAGGCTCTCACACCAAAAGTTCACAATTTCCTCCATCTTCAAAGGCTTCTCCTCGTTACTGTTCCTATCACTCACCGAGATGCATCAGCTCAGCTCAAAATCAGCTTCAAAAAACTAACACTTAGAAGGATTAGGCGACGTACGGAGGGGCGGGGCATGTAGCGCGCAAGGACAAGTTAAAGGACCAAGACATTCGCGAAAATGAAAGGGTTTATCAAAAGTAAAAAAATGACAGCGCTCTTCTCCATGAAAAAAAGGGGAGACATTGGAGGGATCTGCACGAGGAGAAGAGAGGGGCTGTGGGAACACAGACACCGCTGAGTGGTGCTTTAAAAGTGCCTTCTCTAACAGAGTCTGCAGCGGGCCCTCGGGAGAGAAAAGACGGGCCTTAGGCACCTGCAACTTGGAGGAGTCCTCCCGTTCAGGAAGGCGAGCCATGTGCGAATATGCAGCAGGTGGCGACAGCAGGACCGACCCTCGGGCCCGGGTCCCGAGAGCGGCAGCCCGGGGGGGGGGGACACAGAGGCGGGAGCATGGACCCCGGCCCCGGTGCACGGCTCGGCCCCGGCGCCCAGACCCGTCCCGGCTCGCAGCGTGCGCCGCGTCCGCCCCAAGCAGAGACGACAGGGAAGGAAGCCGTCCCTTCAGGGTCCCTGAGGGACAGAGACTCCCAAGGCCGTTCGGTGCGCTCCCGTTTTCAAACGCCGCGGGGTCGCCGGGGGGCGGCGTCCTTTCGCCGCTGTGTTTGGGGGCGGGGCCGGGGCCGCGGAGCCGGGTTCCATACTTACTTTTGGAGCCGGGCGCCATGGCGCCCCCCGAGAACCAGGCAGGGATTCCCCTCAGCTCCAGGCGCGCTGCGAACCCGGATTCCGCTCGTCCAAGATGTCCGCGGATTTGAATTTGGCGCCCAGGGGAGGCGTTGACGTCAGCACCTCGGCCGCCATGTTGCCGGCCTCACGCGCGGGAGGCGGGGCGCGTGACGTCACAAGGAGGCGCTGGAGGCGGGGCGCGCGACGTCATAAGGAGGCGCCGCCGCCGCCGCCGCGCAATCTCCCGGCTGCCCGGAGCGCCGCGGTTTCCCCCGCAGCGGCCATGAGCAAGCGGAACCAGGTGTCTTATGTGCGGCCCGCCGAGCCCGCCTTCCTGGCCCGCTTCAAGGAACGGGTCGGCTACCGGGAAGGGCCCACCGTAGAGACCAAGGTGAGCCCGAGCCGGTGGCGCGGCGCGGGGGCGCGGCCCGCCCCGCCCCCGCCCGCTTCGGCGTAGTCTTAGCGTGCGGGGACTTCCTGACCGGTCGCCCCTCGCACCCGCGCCCGGCCCTCAGTGCGAGCGGGCCCCGGGCCGCACGCTGGTCACGCGACCGCGGCCCCCTCTGCCCTGGAACCTCTCTGTGGCTCTCGGAGTGCCCGCTCCGTCCTCGAAAATGGCTTCACGCAGGTAAAGCTCCTCGTCCCCGGGAGATGAGATGGTTGAGAAGGATCAACCTGTCCTGTCCCTCCTGTCTCACCCGTTTATTCCAAAACTCAGAGGCAGCACGAGGGAGGGTAGTGTCGTCCCCTTTTCCAGGTAAACTGAGGCCGCTCGGTCAGAAGGCCTGGTGTCTTAGGCCTGGAGTCTGGAACACCTTTGGAGGAATGCCTTGGGTATATTCCTATGCTTTGTTGGTTACATATATAATAATTATATATACATATATACGTATATATGTATGTATACATGTATACATGCATACATGTATACATATATATGTATATACATATACACATATATACATGTATACATGTATACATATATATGTATATACATATACACGTATATATGTATGTATACATGTATACGTATATATACGTATATATGTATATATATGTATACATATATACATATGTATATGTGTATATATACGTATATATGTATATACATATGTCTCTCACTGAGATGCATCAGCTCAGCTCAAAATCAGCTTGGTCTCTACGGTGTTTTATATATATATGTATAAAACATCTGAATAGTTTAGGATCTGAATAGGTTAGGGATGAAATCAGTGGGAATCAACATTTGAGCCCTCCCAGGCTTCCCCCCTACCTGGTTCACACCAAAACCTGCCCTACCTGACAGGAAGAGACCATTATGCGTAGGGGACATGTGGAGAAATAACTTGGCGCTTTGTGTCTAGCACTGGCACTAAAACCTCCCGCAAGTCACTGAGAGCTGAGTAAGAGAGACAGACGGATTCATGTGAAATCACTCAATCCAGTGAGTATGTGCTAAGCCAGGCATCCTGCCAGGCTCTGAAAGGACAGAGAGATGGGATCTCCAGATGCATGTTCTTTGACACCTCCTGCCTGCCTCATCGCCGCGTTCAGAGGTCGCTGCCTCTGTGAAGCTCCCCGCAGATACTCTTCGGTTCTTCACGGTGTCCATTACATCTGTAATAACTCATGTCATTTTGCATTTAACTTACATGATCTCCTGTGTATTTTCACTCTAAGTTAATATCTCAATCACTGTTTTTTTTTCCTACCACCTAACACAGTGCCTCGCATAACATAGTGGGTGACAAGTTACAGTGGTTAAATGACTATGTTTGTCATCAGGCAAAGTTTCTTGGAGGGAATATTTAGATTAAATCCTGAGTATGAATAGGTCAGCAGGTAGGGATGGAGGCACAGCATGGGCAAAAGTGTATAGAGGATGAGTTATGGAATGTATGCAGAGGTGATTGAGAGGCTGATTGAGGTAAGGCCATATGGACTATTCAGTATGCAACAAGGAGCCATTTTTGGTTAGAGATAACATTATCGGGAAGTGACTGATCCCCAGGACCAAAAATAGTGATGACAACAAAGAGCGTGCGGTTTGGACATGGATTTATTAATGCAAAAAATGAGACATTTTATTGTTTGCTTGAGATCATCACTAGGACCTCCCACAGAGATATTCCTCCTCTGTTCACTGTGTCCACTTCATCTGTAATAACTCATATCATTTTGCACTTCGATTTTAAGTTAACACCTTTATGATTACAGTTTGGAATGATATCTTGGAACTCTGGAGGGAAAAGCTTTCCAATTAGTAACCAGTGACTTGGGCTTATTTATGTAATCACCAGACTTTTCCTTAAAGAGATACCCCATGTTCCTGTGTTTGTGAAACCAAATTCATTCTTTGTTTAGCAGTGTAATCATCTTTGTAATGATCTGTTAACAAAAACAGGAGTTCATTTTATAATTGAATTCTAAATCATCTTATTCGACTTCTTAATTCAGGAGTGACTTTGAACAGTCTTAAGGATTGCTGCCACTGTTCTTCAGAGGATTTCTCTTATTTTCTAGCCAGTTGCATAAACAGAAGGTCAGAATTAATGATTCTCAATCTGATGAACACCAGGAATGATTTCATTTCACTTTCTCATTTTCTTGGCTAATAGTACTTAACTGCCTACTTGTTTGTAGTCATTTTTTGGAACCTTTCAGAGAAAAATAGGTAAAACTAATGAATCATTAGTGAATGGATATCATTAAAGAGAATGCACTTGTCAAGTAATTTCATAATTTAAAAAGAAAAGCACAAAATATTTCATATACCTCCATAATTTGACACCCTTAGAAAACAGCTGATAGGAGACCTCCTAAACAAGCTGTTGGGAGGAAAGGTGAGCAAAGCCGGGAGAAAGAGTACATTTCCTTGCTGCTTTCTGTGCTTGGAAGTGTTTGCTTACTTCTTGTCACCCTTGGAGAAGAGATGGAAATGAAAAGGGTTGATGAAGAGCAGAAGTGAGCCGAAACTGGTAGAGCGTCGGCCTACGGACTGAAAGGTCCCAGGTTTGATTCCGGTCAAGGGCATCTACCTTGGTTGCGGGCACATCCCCAGTAGGGGGCCTGCAGGAGGCAGCTGATCGATCTTTCTCTTTCATCGATGTTTCTCTCTATCCCTCTCCCTTCCTCTCTGTAAAAAATCAAAAATAGTCACCCCAGGGTAGCTGGCAGCCATACCTCTTCCCTACCTGAGAGGTTAGGTTCTTGAGTTGAAAATTTATTGCCAAACACATTTAGTCAATAAAGTTACCCTTCTCACTTTAGCAGTTCCAGGTTCTCGTAGAGACAGTGGTTGTATTTGATTTGGGGTCAGGGACCTACAAGTCATGTTTGTGTTTTCCCCTAGAGAATCCAGCCTCAGCTCCCAGATGAAGATGGTGATCACAGTGACAAAGAAGATGAACAGCCCCAAGTGGTGGTTTTAAAAAAGGGAGACCTGTCAGCTGAAGATGTCATGAAAATTAAAGCAGAAATAAAGGCTGCCAAAGCAGGTAAGTCTGAAAGGATTCTGGTTTTCCTAACAATTTAAGGACCCTGGAGTATGAGATTATTTTATGTAATAGTATGGTATGTTTGAAGGAGATAGTCCTACTTTCAAACTTTAGCTTTAACACTTACAGATACGTAACCTTGAAGATGTCATTTCACCACAACCTCAGTTTTCTCATCAGTGAAATGGGACAATAACTGCCTACCCTAATGGGTTGTTATGAGGATTAAGTATAAATTTAAGTAAAAACATTCTGCTTTTTAAAAAAGTAGGTGGTTAGGTTCACAAACTAGTCAGCAGAGATCTATTTAATTAATACCTGAAGTGTGGTATGCAATGTAGTAAATTTTTCATTATTCATAACTACTTACTACATTGCTATAGGAGAAAATGATGGAATTTCAAACAGTCACTTTTTAAAATAGTTAAAAATACAGCCTGACTGCAAACTGTCAATATTATAGACTACTTCAGGGAGCATTTAGTAAGGGACTGCAGGTCTTGTCTCATAGAGCTGAGAGGCAGTGGAGATAACCAGGATTTCATGACCAGATGATTATAGGATTTCCATAAATACAGCACAGGATTTTCTTGCCATTTGACTCTCCAATAAAGGCAGTATAATAAGAGTAAAATAAACTTCAACTTTATTTTTACTGCAGATGAAGAGCCAGCTTCAGCTGATGGAAGAATCATGTATCGAAAACCAGTGAAGCGTTCCCCGGATGAAAAATATTCAGGTTTAACAGCAAGCTCAAAAAAGAAAAAGACAAGTGAAGATGAAATAAATCAGCAGGACTCGGTTAAAAAGAACACACAAAAGCAAGTAAAAAACAGTAGCCTCCTTTCTTTTGACAGTGAAGATGAAAATTAATGAGTATAAACATTTTGGACTTAGTTTTTAAAGCAAATGGGATTTTAAAAAATAATCTTTTTTTCCCCTATTATAAAGATAATACAAGTGCATTCTAGGAAATTTAGAAAATACCAAAAAAAAATTTTTTAGTAAGATAAAAAACTATGTCCATCCATTAATACCCCTTTTGACTTGAAATGCAAACTCTGTAGACATTAACTAGTATTATTAACACTTTGTTTATTCCTTTGTGGGGTGTATATATATGTAAATTATATTTTTTAACAAAAATTGTATTATGATTGTATTGAGTCTGTTCTTTATAGTTTCTCAGTTGACATTATATTTGTATTTTCTAAGTCAGTAATGACTACAGAGGATTTTGTATTAAACAGATCCCCTATTGCCTCTTCATCTAGCAAAACCCCACTTTGGGTGAGAGACATGATAATGTGTATAGTCAAGAATACTTTCCAGCTCCTGCTAAGGGTTGCTCTGTGACAGTTCTGGCAAGTTATGGATACAAGTGGATCTTGTACAAGTAAGGATCTAATACAAATGATCTTGATACAAATTAGGATCTGATGTATAACATGGTAGTGACTAGTTGGTAAAATGAAAGAAAGACACAAATGAAAGTCTGCTTATTAAATTTAGCCACTAGGTTTTTTTGATACCAAAGGACAGATTTGGTAAGCAGTTTTATCGACAAATAATTGACATCTTACTATATAAGTTTAAGGCATACTACATTAATGGTTTGATTTACATCTATTGTGAAAAGTATTTGAATATTTTTAAAGCTTTTGAAGCTTACTTTCACATTGCTTTCTAGAGAGGTTTTTACCATTTTATTCATTTAACATCTACAGGAGCCCACTTGCCTCATCCATAACAGTGCACCTGCATGGGCTAGAACCAGCCTTTTTATTTTTGGTAATTCGATGTATTGAAAATGGTGTTTAACTTTTTGTTAATTTCCTATTAGTCATGTTTTTCTTACTAATTTGTAAATTATGTAATCTATCAATCCTTTCTGTCATTATTGTTTTTTGGCCTCTGTTTCAGATAAAAAAATCACTTGTATTCTCTTGTTCTTTAATTTTACTTTTTACATTTTAAACTTTGTTCCCTCTGGAAGTTATTTTGGTATCCTTGTTTTCTTGAATAATTAAATTGTCCTAGAACCACATGTGTTTCTCTCTTACTTGAAAGACCATCTGAACAAGAGATTTATCATTTTGGGGAGGGGAAGGAAAGAAGCACAGTAAAGTGAGAGCCTTTCAAAATCATGCTGAATAGCCTAACAATTTTTCTCACTGCACATCAGTCCGAAACTGGGGACTTGTCCAGATCCCATCCTTCACAAGCCACACCATCACGAATTATGAATTTCAGAGCAGCCATATCATGAATTTGGTGCCACATCTGTCTTTTCCCCATTTTAAGATCTAGTGTAAAGAAGATTCAAGTGATTCGTGAGTGGGCTGGGGAATCCAATTATCTCTAAATTGTACAACCGAGGCCTGAAGCCATTCTGTAATACTGTTTTTTTTTTAAATATATTTTATTGATTTTTTAAAGAGAGGAAGGGAGAGGAGTTAGAAACATCAAGCAACTGCCTCTTGCACACCCCCTACTGGGGATGTGCCTGCAAACAAGGTACATGTCTTTGACAGGAATCGAACTTGGGACCCTTGAGTGCACAGGCCAATGTTCTCTCCACTGAGCCAAACTGGTTAGGGCTGTAATACTGTTTTAATGTAGACTCACTTTTTATAAAGCCAAGTATTTTTCTAATCCATATCATTGCTATATCTACTCTTGTACCAACATCACACTGTTTTAATTACTGTAAATTTTAACATCTTAGTATAGAGGTTGGAATCTTGAGGTCAAGTATATTACTCATCACTGTACCCTCAGTACCCAGAACAATACCTACCATATTAAGAGGATTACAAATATAGTTTGAGAGTGTTTCCTTAATGTGTTTTTGTTTTGTTTTTTAATACACCAGTGGTTCCTAAAGTATGGATCCTGGACTGTTGGCATCAGCACATCTTGGGAACTTAAAAATGCAAATTCTCAGGCATCGCCTAGTGTAGTGGTCAGCAAACAGCGGCTCACAAGCCACATGTGGCTCGAGAGCTGCGGTTTGCCATTCTGTTGACTAATGAGTTTGCTGAACACTGGCCTATTGAATCTGAAACTTTAGGGATACGACCCAAAATTCTCTGTAAAAAGCCTGCCAGGTGTTTCTGATGTTCAGTCAAATTTGAGAAATACTGATAAAGCCTAATATATTAGAACTACAGTAAGTGAAATTAAAAGTTTAAATGAATAGCCCTAACCGGTTTGGCTCAGTGGATGGAGCGTCGGCCTGCAGACTCAAGGGTCCCAGGTTCGATTCTGGTCAAGGTGGTGTGCAAGAGGCAGCTGATCGATGTTTCTCTCCCATTGATGTTTCTAACTCTCTACCCCTCTTCCTTCCTCTAACAAATCAGTAAAATATATTTTTTTAAAATAAGTTTAAACAAATAGTATGGCAGACTGTTAAAAAGGTCTTAAATCTGGAAATTTATCCTACTGATGAAGTCTTTACCATAGGTAATGTTTCCACAATATAGTGGTAAAAGTTAACAGCCAGGAAGCACATCTTGCGATGAAAGGCCAAGATACAGTGGCCCGTGAGATCTGCTGAGCAGCCTTAAGAAAACTGCTTTGCCTTCTGTTAACTGCAAGATCTGTTTTGCTGAGAAAAAAGGTGAGTTTGGGGCCAGAGAAGAGAGCCTAATCTTCCTTGTGACCTGTCCCCATTGCTCCTCATGAATGGGTCTTAGGACTAGTGCTAGACAAGTAGGCCAATACTGTAATTCCAGAGAAGAGAAGCCTACAATTATCTTGTGCCCAGAAGATGGTGCCCTATCCGGTTTGGCTCAGTGGATAGTGTCTGTCTGTGGAGTGAAGGATCCCGGTTCAATTCCAACCAAGGACACATGCCTGGGTTGCGGGCTCAATTCCCAGGAGGGGCATACAGGAGGCAGCTGATCAATGACTCTTGTTTCTATCTCATTCACCCTTCCTCTCTGAAATCAATGAATATATATTTTTAAAAGTAAGATGGTGCTCAAAGAATAATGGGCACATGTCAAAAGGACATAAGTGGAGAAGGGGATAGATCTTTCTGGTAGGACATTAATCTCCAGTGGACAGACCTGGAACTATCTAAAAGAGAAAATAAATGATAGATTGCAACTCAAAATAAAAATTCTTATGACTATAAACAAACAAGCGAAGAAAAGGAATGATGGAAATAAATCACCATTTGGCCAATTCCACAGCAGCAGGCTGGATGGCAGCCTCCAGAGAGATAGGTCCTACTCCCTGGAACCTGTAGATGTTACCTTTTATGTGATTAAGTCTCTCAAGATTGGATTATCTAAAAGCCACCAGGTAGAGGGAGATTAGCTAAGGCAACATGAAGACAGAGGCAGAGACTGGAATGATGTAGCTACAAGCCAAAGAATGCCAGCAATCACAGGAAGCTGGGAGAAGGTATAGTTTCTAAAGTCTTCAGAGGGAGTACAACCCTGCCAACACCTTGATTTCACCTAAAGGAGCCAATTTCAAATTTCTGGCTTCTAAGACCTCAAAATGCATTTCTGTTCTTTTTAATTGATTTTTTACAGAGAGTAAGGGAGAGGGATAGAAACATCGATCAGATGCTTCCTGCACACCTCCCACTGGGGATGTGCCCACAATCAAGGCACTGAGTCAAACCAGTCAGGGCTGCATTTCTGTTCTAAGCCACCAAGCTTGTGATAATTTTTACAACAGCTATAGGAAACTAATACATAAGAGACTGGATAGATAAATCAAATGTCAAAATTAGTGGCCAAAAGTATTGGAAAGCAGAATATTTACAGTCTCAAAGTAACTCTCCTTAATATGCTTATTAATTACAAAGAAAACTTAGTAGGAGAAACCAGAGAGCTCCCACCTTAACTGAATGATCAATGGTGCCATTACCAGTAATCAGTCATATTGGCATCATGATCTGATCTGATGCACTGAGAAGGGCACATCACTTCCAAAGGCCAAGATCTTTCCAGGACCTTCAAGGATAGGGCTCATCAAGGGCAACCCGTCTTTACTACTGAAGAGGCCAAAATCCTAGGTTGTGGCAATGGTACAGGAATGTTCATAAGAAAAAATACATTATGAGAACTGCAAAAAAACTAATAATGCTGAATTTTGCTTGTTTTTAATAGCCATATTTATAAACTTTTGGAACATTTATAACTAAAAACCAATTAATGGCAGTTTCTTATTATATATAGCCATTTTATTCTCAAGTATCTTCATTATTCTTTGAGATGGGTGGGGAAAACTGAGGCTCAGAGAGAATAAGGTCATACTGGTATAAGCAGAAACTGGCAGAGAAGGCATCAAACTGAAGGCTATCTGGTACTGAGTCTGTTTTCCTAACTTTTGACACTGCCTCTTGCTCAACATACAAAACATTCATCCCAGTTCCTAAGAATTTAGGGGAAAATGGAGTTTTCACACAAGTCTTCCCTCACTGGTTATATCTGGGTTTTATTCTCCAGTATGAAGCTTCTGATGTTGAACAAGTGCTGAACTGTCTAAAGGATTTTCCACCTTCAACACGTTCAGAAGGCTTTTCTCCAGTATGAATTCTGTAATGTTCACTAAGGTGTGCTTACTTGTGGAAAGGTTTTTCACACTAATAGTTTCTTTCATGTTCAACAAGGGAAGAGTTCTGAGTAAAGGCTTTACCACATTTATTACAAGTGTAGGGCTTCTCTCCTGAACGAATTATCTGATGTTGCTGAAGGCATGCATTTTGATTAGGATGCCCCACATTCATTACACTTAACAAGGTTTATTTCCAGAATTACGTCACTGATGATGAGTAAGGTATATGCTCTGGCTGAAGGCTTTACCACATTCCTTACGTTTATATGGTTTCTCTACATGAACCTGCAGGTGTTTAATAAGGGATGGGCTCTGAAAAAGGCTTGGCCATATTCATTGCATTTATAGACTTCCAGATTTAGGAGATAATGTCAACAGGATACAGTGGTTGATTGGATCTGAAGAATCCGGGAGAGTAAAGAATGAAGACACCTATTCCTAGGTTTGGGGCCAATCTGGAGTGACTGTGAACATAGTGGGCTGGCAACTGAGAGATTAGGAATAAATATTTGTAAATATAAGAATATGGAATATGGGTAGTAGAAAGCTGGTGAGTTTCTTTCCTTCCTTTTCCCCCAGGAAGTGAAAATGGAATCCTCTCTATCCGGAGAATTAAAAACAAGAGTTGTGCCCATTCCATTTTAGAAAGTGTTTCTGAAAGAATATAAGACATCTTTCACCCTTGTTTTATCATTTCCTCCTCAACAAAACTCTCCTTATCCTCTCTAATCTCCACTAAGGACTCCAAAAATAGGACTGTATAAAATTACTGATGGGCAAAAATTAAAATACATTAAACTGTCCTAGCTGCTTTGGCTCAGTGGATAGTGTTGACCTGCTGTGTGAAGGGTCCCAGGTTTGATTCAAGTCAGGGCTATATGCTGAGGTTGCAGGCTCAATCCCCAGTAGGGGGCATTCAGGAGGCAGCCAATCAATGATTCTCTCATCACTGATGTTCCTCCCTCTCCCTTCCTCTCTGAAATTAACAGAAATATTTAAAAAAACAAAAACATTAACAAAATACTAGTACATACTGAACATTTACTATGTGCCAGGAATTAATTCTACAGTGTTAGTTTTCATTTGCAAAGTATAAATATGGCATTTGATTTCTATCAACTAGACATATTTTTATGAGCATAGGGTTGTTTTGCCCATAAGGTATTAATTTATTCAGTTATAAAAACATTGCCCTGTGCCAGGCTTTGAGAACATATCTTCACAGCTGGAGAGAGAAGTGTACGTCATATCTCTTCCATTTCCATTAATGGTAATTAATGGCTCAAACCAATGCTTAAAGGCAGTTGCTCTGAAAAGTCAATGGTGAGTTCCAGATAATCAACCATTCCAGAATCAATTTGCTTTCGTTATTTTTAATAGCTATATTTTAGAAACAGCATTAACCTATAGATTATTGAAATTATTTCCTAAGGCCATTCTCACTTCATATTCCAGAGCTGAGTTTCTGGGTAGCAGTTAAGAACATGAAAAGGGGGTTGGGGGAAAAGCGGTCCTAATATGTGGTGACAAGAGATTTTACTTTTGGTAGTGAACACATGGTGCAATACACAGATCTTGTAACACAGAAACCCAAACCTGAAACCTGTTTGCTCATGTTGACCAATGTCACCCCAATAAATTTAATAAAGAACCTGAAAGGCACTGAGTAATGAGAAAAAAATTCTCTACCTCTCAGAATAAAATACCATCAGTCAGTGGTAACCTGTGATATTTTTATTTTCAGGAATTTGAAAGAGGTCATCCTCTCTAGACTTTCCCAGTGTAGCTCATGAAAAATATTTCCCTAAATACTCCTATCCAGGACAAGATATGCCCAATAAAATTAGAAACATTTGAAATCTAACAAATCTGTATTATACCATCAGTGGCATAATTACACAAAACCTAGCCCTCTCAACTAGTGACCAACACTCATTAGGTCTGGTGCAGAATCCTGCAACTCCAATCTAAAAAACTTTCTTCTTTCTTTACTAATGCTTTCTCCTTAAAGGCAAACAAACTGAGTCCCACTGGGTTTGGATACTGTTAATCTCAGTGGATTCCTCTCCTTGATTCACAGGGAATCAGTAATCCAGCCAAATTTGTAAGCTTGAGAGAAAGGTGTATACCACTGTCTAGGGCAATGGTATACTTATGGCTTGCTCCGGCATAGACAGGTTTCCTGCTCCGTGGCTTCTTATGATCACCAGCCAAGCACAGGCCATTTCCCTCCTGGATAGGCACCTGTTCCTCTGGCACCAAAGCTGGGCCTGCCTTCCCATGGCCTTCTCGGCAAATATGACTCCCTTCCCAGGAACGGGCATCATTCAAGAAGTTTCTCTTGACCTATTTCAGGAAAGATCTCCCTCATTCTGATAAAAGCCTTCTTTACCAACGTATATGCTGAGATCACCCCAGTTCTTGGGGCGTTATCTCCTATTGGTAAATGAATATGGATCATCCTTCACTTGTTTCTGTCTCCCCTTTATGGGACCATTTCCACAGGTTGAGCAGCTTCCCTACAGTAACATGGTTACAGCTGCTTCAGAAATCTGGAGGTTACTTAACACTACAAGATGCTGCCACTTTCAAAATGACAGTGTTTGGAAAAGCGTCTGAGCCAACTGGTGAGTGAACATACATGACCATTTGGGAAGATAGGTGAGTGTAGCAAGGGAAAGACAAACACTAACTTCACAAAAAATGGCACATCAAGGTATGAGTCACATGAGAAGAATGGTAAACAGTATTTCTGGAAATACATTTATGAGGACACTACTTAAGACTATTTCATCCCTCCTTCCACGAACTCTACCTGCCCCCACTCCTCAGCCAGATTCCTTGAGAAACTGCCATTCATTCACCGCTGTGAAGTTTCTGATGTCTGAAAAGCCCTGAACTATGTCTGAAGAATTTCCCACATTTAATGCATTCATAAGGCCTCTCACCAGTGTGAATCCTATAATGTTCAATAAGGTGTGCATACTTGCGGAAGGTTTTCCCACACTCGCTACATTTAAAGAGCTTCTCACCAGTGTGAGTTCGGTGATGTTCAGTAAGATATGAGTTATGAGCAAAGGCTCTCCCACATTCTTTACACGTATAGGGCTTCTCTCCAGTGTGAATCCTCATGTGCTGTGTGAGGCAGGATTTCTGATTGAACCCTTTCCCACATTCACTGCATTTATAAGGTTTTTCTCCAGTGTGACTTCTCTGATGCTGAGTAAGACAAATGCTCTGAATGAAAGCTTTACCACATTCACTGCATCTGTAGGGTCTCTCCCCTGTGTGAATTCTCTGATGTTTAGCGAGTGGGGTACTCTGAGTAAAAGCTTTGCCACATTCTTCGCATTTATAAGGTTTCTCTCCGGTATGAATTCGCAGGTGTTTCATAAGGGATTGACTTCGACAAAAAGCTTTTTCACATTCCTTACATTTATAAGGCTTCTCTCCAGTATGAATTCTCTGATGCTGAGAAAGGTTTGCCTTTGTTTGAAAAGCTTTCCCACATTCATCACATTTGTGGGGTTTTTCCCTTGTGTGAATTCTCTGGTGTTGTGTAAGATTTGAGCGTTTACGAAAAGCAGCGCCACATTCATTGCATGAGTAAGGTTTCTCGCCAGTGTGGATTCTCTGATGATGAATGAGGTGTGCATTCTGACTGAATGCCCTCCCACACCTACTACATTTATAAGGTTTCTCTCCAGTGTGGATTCTTTGATGCTGAGTAAGAAATGATCGGCAACGAAATGTTTTCCCACATTGCTCACATCTGTATGGTTTCACTCCTGTGTGAATTCTTTGATGCTGGACAAGGAATGATCTACAACTAAAAGCTTTCCCACATTCCTCACATACAGTGGCTCTCTTTCTAATATGCATTCTCTGATGTTGAGTATGGGATGACCTCTGAGTAAATGTTTTTCCACACTCGTTACATTTCCAAGACTTTTTACGAGTGGAGTGGGTTGAGCATTTGCTTTGGTTTGAAATCTCATGGGAGTGTATGCTACTTGTCTCCCACTGATGTAGACTTTCTTCTGTAGAAACCCTGAGATGAGTAACAAGGCTTGAGGTCAAAAGCAACCTCTTCTCAAAATTATATTCTTGGCTCATCATTTTAGGAAGTGCTTCCTTTCAGATGCAAGTTATTCTCCCAAAACCTCCTTCCTGGAAAAAGCATGACCTGGGCACCTCTTCAGGAGAGTTTTCCTTCATGCTATCACATGCATATTTTTCTTCGAATGTAGAATCCCGGGATTCACCATCTTGGAGTCTGTTTCCTACTGTCCCTGGTGACTCAATTTCAGAGACTTCTTGTTCTGGAGGATACTTGTTCACCCAACCTGAAAGAAACCATCAGAATCAATCTCTCTTATATATGGCTAAGTGAAGGCCCTTGAAGTTTTGGACCTAACTTTGCAGGTCTCAGTAAAAAGCAAGTGGGACAAGTAATTCAAAGTTGCAAGTGGTAGAAGAGATTTGTATCAGAATAAAGGGATCACCATTAATTAGGAATTCCATGGAAAGGGCAGCTACAGACACTCAGAGAGTAAGAGAAGCAGAGATAAGGGAAAACAACAACAACAAGCTAATGATTAGGGCAAGACAGGAAACATGGATGTTTATATTTAAAGAATGGAGGACAGCAGGAAAATGTAAAATGGCAAATCCTGGTAATGAAAGAGATAAAATTAGTACAGGGGAGAAGTCCCCACTTCTATCCCCAACAACCATAAATAGATGGTAGTTTTATCGCCTGAGCTTCATTGTTTTTTTTAAATAAAATTTCCAAAGCCCTGTTGCTTCTCTCACTGGTTATATACCTTGCTAACTCACCTGGACAAATCTTTTCCTTGCTTTAATTATAAGACACTTCAAGCCGAAACCGGTTTGGCTCAGTGGAGAAAGCGTCAGCCTGCGGACTGAAAGGTCCCAGGTTCAATTCCGGTCAAGGGCATGTATATTGGTTGCGGGCACATTCCCAGTAGGGGGCGTGCAAGAGGCAGCTGATCAATGTCTCTCTCTCATTGATGTTTCTAACTTTCTATCCCTCTCCCTTCCTCTCTGTGAAAAAATCAATAAAATATATTAAAAAAAAAATAAGACGCTTTAAGGTTGGAAAACTGGCAGCCCTGCTCACAGGGGAAACAGGTGGAGATGGGATATCAGTGTCCCAGTAAACAAAAATGAGTAAGAGATGTTGCCTAGGGAGACTATCTAATGACTCACACAAAACTTGTCAGGTAAGCATTGTGACTGCATCAGCAAAAATCAGGATTGGCTTATAGCATTCTAGGTTCACAAACTCCATTTGTCAATTCTCCAAGAAGTGAAAACTAGACAGAATGATATTATAACAAACACTCAAGTAATTGATGAATAATTAAGAATATTATTTATACAAATAAATAAGTGGGTAGGTATATTCAAGTTCATATATATCTGCTGCCCATTACACGATGATTTATATAAAAAGTTAATTAATAAAATAAGAAGTTGTATGGGAGTCACAACAAAGCTAATGCATCAGTCTGATCGAACCCTGCCAGGGTAGTTCAACGATTGAGAATTGACCTCTGAACCAGGAGGTCATAGTTCGATTCCTGGTCAGGGCAATCCCTTCCTTTCTGAAATGAATAAAATATATTCTTTTAAAAGGCTTCAGTTTAAATAAAACACTTTGTAATTTTTTACTTATAAAAGAGTTGGGGGGAAAAATAGTAGTTTCTGGTATTTGGAATGTCAAAATTCCAAAAATGTCTTGTCATATAACCTTGACATGAGAAGTAGACTTGGCAGTATTTCAAGGAAAACAGAGAATTTTTTTTTACCATAATTAAGAGATCAGAGGCATGAAAAAATGATCTATGCCTGGTTAAGTATATAATCAGGTTGGTCCTGTGGATTTCTCAGGACTGCAAGATACATGTCCTTGACCGGAATCGAACCTTCGGACCTTCAGTCTATGGGCTAACACTCTACCACTGAGCCAAACCAGCAAGGTTAAAAAATCAATTTTTATTTTAAAATGAAATTTTTAAAAATATATTTATTGATTTCAGAGAGGAAGGGAGAGGGAGAGAGAGAGAGAAACATCAATGATGAGAGAATCACTGATTGGCTGCCTCCTGCATGTCTTCACAATGGGGATGAAGCCTACAGCCCAGGCATGTGCCCTTGACCAGAATCTAACTTGGGAACTTTGAGTCTTCAGGCTGACACTCTATCCACTTAGCCAAACCCGCCAGGGCCAAATTGAAATGTTTTTAATGCTAAAACTTAACTCTAGTAAAGGTGCAGGGGAAGGAAGTTTCTCACACATCATGGGTGGAAATGTAAACTGGTATCATCTTCCTAGAGGTAATTTGGCAATATGTATCAGATCTTAAAGTTATAGATTCATTTGCAGTTGTGACACAGTGATCACCATTTTGTGGGTATATGATCTAAGATGAGAATACCCATTATGCGTTTACAACACCTACAGTGTATCTCAGAAGATGCTCAAAGTCATGGGTATATGTAATAAAAATGCCTATATTGTTTGACCCACTAATTCCACTATTAGAACATTCTCATAGAGAAGTAACTTTCCAGAGAGGAAAATAACTGAATCCTTTTATTAACTGCTAAAAAGAAGAAAAGAAAAAGCCCTGAAATGTTGTAGGAGACACAATTTTCTATTGATGAGACACTGAGGCTTAGCAAATCATAGTACTTCCACTTGGTAGAAAATATATAGACATTAAGATTAAAATAAAAATGTGACCAATTGTAAAAATTCTTATGGAAAAATGCAGGAGAGGATATTAAAATTTCAAGTACAACATAACATCCTATATGTTAAAATATACATATGACTAAGATCAAGAAGGAAAATTAATCTTCAATCACTATAGCGATATAGTGAATTACGCATGATTTCTCCCTCGGTTCCCAAATTCCTTCCAATAGTATCTACATTTTGCCTTATTTTTTAAAAACTAACTTGTCTTGCCCTGACTGGTTTGGCTCAGTGGATAGAGCGTCGGCCTGCAGACTGAAGGGTCCTAGGTTCGATTCCGGTCAAGGGCATATACCTTGGTTGCGGGCACATCCCCAGTAGGGGATATGCAGGAGGCAGCTGATCGATGTTTCTTTCTCTCTCAACGATGTTTCTAACTCTCTATCACTCTCCCTTCCTCTCTGTAAAAAAAAAAAAAACACAATAAAATGTTTTAAAAAAAGATTATGGTAAAATTTTGCTTTAAGACTATCTTTTTGCAATACTTGAAAGTATTCCTACAAAAACAACTCTTCTAATGAGAAAAGTGAAAAATAGAGAGCATAAAGATTTATGTACAACGATCATCCTCTTACTATAATTATAAAAAAGGCAAAAAACACAAATCATATAAATGACATATTTCCAAACTATTAAAAATCATGTTTTCATATTCATGAGAAAATACATTATACGAATAGGATACAAACAGTAAAACAAAAAAATATGCAAACATATACCAACATTAGTAAGCATTCAAAAAAGAGAAACTATTATTAATACAGACATTTACAACACACACACACAAAGGACAAAGAAAACCCGCCAAATGATAACACACTGATCTCTAGGACATTTAATAGGTTGCTTTACTTTGTCCTTTAAACTCTCATATATTTCACTTTACCTGAAATAAACATGCATTACTTTTATAGTCAGAGAAATCATTCCTTTGAAAATGACAGATCTCACCATAAAACAGAAGGTAGATCCAATGGATATGGTATTGCCTTCCATTCAGAGTAAGATTAAAGTGGATTGCATTAGGAGTCTAGAAACTTTGCTGTTATAGCTCATGTAACTGAGCCTACACGATTGGCTAATTAACTGAAAAAAGTGACAAATTCGATCATTTACATGAGTCCTTCTAGGCCTAACATTCTGTAAATCCTAGACTAAATGACTTAATTAATGTAAAACATTTATGGCGATCTGCCACAGTGTAAGCACTTAACAGGAGTTAAGAGTTATTATTATATTTGATCCTAAGGCCTAAGGACAAGACTGCTTGAAGACAATTCTCCCTTCCAACTGTGAATCATAGCTGTCAGCAGTTTGTTTCTGTCAAACTGCCAACTTGTTCTGTAAAGGGCTATAAAGTACATAATTTAGTCTTCCTGGGCTAACCAGATTATATGGCCTCTCTGTCACCATTCAACTTTGCCTTTACAGTTTGAAAAATGAACTAGAAATATGTAAACAAATGAACTTAGCTGTTTTAATAAATCATTTTTAGTCCTGGCCGGTGTGACTCAGTGGCTAGTGCACTGGCCTGTGCACCATCAAGGGTACATATCTTTTTAAAAAAATATACATTTTATTGATTTTTTGCAGAGAGGAAGGGAGAGGGATAGAGAGTTAGAAACATCTATGAGAGAGAGACATCGATCAGCTGCCTCCTGCACGCCCTCTACTGGGGGTGTGCCCGCAACCAAGGTACATGCCCTTGACCTGAATGGAACCTGGGACCTTTCAGTCCACAGGCCGTCGCTCTATCCACTGAGCCAAACCGGTTTCGGCTGCACCTATGCATTTCTTACCATAAGTAAGCCAGGAAGAGTAAATAATTTGCATTTGCCTCCCTAAGCAGGGTAGTTATGCCCAAGTACTTACAGAAGGGCTGCAATATCATGTTTTAAAGATCCCTATCTGAACCCTCAACACTTGAAGCTAATAGGAGTGCCATGGAGAAAGCCTGGTATCCTGCTTGCGAGCCCTGAAAATGGCTGGCGCTCAAGTGTCAGGCCCATATCCTACCACCACTGGTGGTTGGTCAGAGTACAGGGCGGAGGGGAATCAGCCCCATCACTACCGGCCTTTCGCCACTAGTGGTCTCTATAATTGGAAAGCTCAGAATCCTAAGTTCTCTGAGAAGCTGGAGGGCTTATCGATTTGTTAGATTCTGTTCTTTTCACCCATCAGCCTACCTGCCAGCAGCTTTTGCAGGTCCTATTCACCACCGAGGAGAGGGAGAGGATCCTCAATGAGGCCTGGAAGCTAGTCCCAGGCGTGGACGGGAACCCTAGCACCAACCAGGCTCAGAGAGACACCTCCCTTCCCCTGACTAGACCTGAATGGGACTTCAACACTGCAGAAGGTAAGGAGAGGCTCCGGGTCTACCGCCAGACTCTAATGGGGGGTCTCTGCATGGCTGCTAGAAAGCCTACCAATTTGACCAAGGGAGGGAACATACAGCAGGAAAGGGATGAGTCTCTAGCTGCTTTCTTAGAACGGATCATGGAGGCATGCCGCACTTACACCCCCATGGACCCAGAAGGCCCTGAGAATAAGGCAGCTGTAGTCATGAGTTTTATAAACCAGTCAGCTGCAGACATCAGAAAGAAACTGCAGAAAATAGATAGATTAGGAGGAAAGAATCTTTGGGACTTGCTGGAAGTGGCCGAGAAAGTGTACAATAACCGGGAGTCCCCTGAAGATGGGCAAGCCCGCGCCATGGCAACTGCCAGTGACAAGCAGACCCGAAACCTGGCCTAGATGCTGCTAGCCACTACCACAGAATCCCTGAGGAGCGGACCCGCCGCCTTCGCCAGCTTGCAGATGACCAAGTAGAAGGTAAGGGGGCCGTCAGGGGCGGGAAAAAGAAGCTGCAGTGGAACCAGTGTGCTTATTGCAAGGAGATAGGGCATTGGGCCTGAGAATGTCCAAAGAAGGCCGGTGGGAAGGGAGGCAAGACTGACCAAGTGAGTCTTAGAGCTGGAAGAAATGAGTAATTAGAGATTCGGACCCCCTCTCTGAGCCCAGGCTAACTCTTAAGAGTAGAGAGGACCCCTGTTGACTTCCTTGTTGACACCGGAGCACAACATTCAGTCCTCCGCACACCGCAGGGGGAGTTAGCCAACAAGAAATCCTGGGTGCAAGGGGCGACCGGCATGGGCCAGTATTCATGGACTACCCGAAGAACAGTAAATCTAGGAATAGGCCGGGTATCCCATTCATTTATGGCAATACCAGAATGTCCCTACCCCCTACTAGGATGGGACTTGCTAACCAAGACTGGAGCCCAAATAACTTTCAGACAAAAGTGGGGCCCCAGGTCACCGATGGTAAAGGCCATCTCATCCAGGTTTTGACTCTGAGACTGGAGGATGAGTATCGTCTCCACCAGGGGGCGCCCCCAGTAGAAAGCACTGGACAGATGGCTGGCTACAAGAATTCCCCACAGCGTGGGCAGAGAAGGGGAGAGTTGGACTGGCTGCTCACAGGGCCCCAATCCTGGTGGAGCTAAAGCCTGGAGAAGGCCCAATGAGAGTCAAGCAGTATCCTATGTCCCAGGAGGCCCGGAAGGGAATCCAGCCTCACATCAGGAGACTGCGAAGTCTAGGGGTACTAGTCCCCTGCCAATCTGCCTGGAACAAGCCCCCTCCTCCCGGTCAGAAAGCCCCACACCAATGACTATCAACTGGTGCAGGACCTCCGGGAAGTAAATAAGAGAGTCATGGATATACATCCAACTGTTCCTAACCATACACTCTCCTAAGTTCCTTGACAACCTCTAGAGCAGTGGTTCTCAACCTTCCTAATGCCACGTCCCTTTAATGCAGTTCCGCCGAAGACTGCGAGGAGGGGACTAGAGACCTGTTGGCCACCCTGGGGACCTTAGGGTATCGGGCCTCTGCAAAGAAAGCTCAAATATGCCAACAGAGGGTGAGTCACCTGGGATACATCCTGGAGGGTGGACAGCAGCGGTTATCAGATGCTAGAAAAGAAACTGTCCTAAAGATCCCTGCCCCCACCTCCCAAAAAGAAGTAAGGGAGTTCCTAGGGTTGGCTGGCTACTGCCGCCTCTGGATTCCTGAAATTGCTAGATCCCTATATGAAGCTACCAAAGAAGGGAGGGCGTTTGAATGGACTGAGAAAGAAGAGACTGCCTTTAACCAGTTAAAAAAGGCCTTCCTAGCTGCTCCAGCCCTGGGCCTGCCGGACATTACAAAGCCCTTTCACCTCTTTGTAGACGAACACAAAGGAAGAGCAAAGTGGGTTTTAACTCAAGCTTCAGGCCCCTGGAGCCACCCAGTAGCATGCCTGTCCAAGAAGCTAGATCCAGTAGCTGCCGGCTGGCGCCGTGCCTGAGAATTATTGCGGCAACCACACTCTTAGTCAAGGATGCCGACAAACTGGCCCTAGGACGGGAGATCTGGATTACAACCCCACATGCCATTGAGGGGGGTCCTAAAACAGCCTCCTGGTAGATGGATGAGCAATGCACGTATGACCCACTATCAAAGCTTGCTGCTCAACCCCCCCCTAGAGTACGGTTCCATCCAAGTGCGGCCCTCAACCCCGCTACCCTACTGCCTGACCCCGACCTAGATGCCCCGCTACATGACTGTGCGGGGATCCTGGAGCGGAGCGGGTGCATGGACTCCGGAAAGACTTGACTGACCGGCCCCTCCCTGATGCAGAGGCCGGTCATGGGTGGAAGCAGCTTCATGCGAGACGGGTGCAGGTATGCGGGTGCAGCAGTGGTCACCGACACGGACACTGTATGGGCAGAGCCTCTGGCCCCCTGGGACGTCAGCTCAGCAAGCAGAACTCATTGCACTCACCAAGGCACTGACACTGGGGGCTGGGAAACGGCTTAATGTCTACACAGATAGCCGTTATGGACGGACAATAAAAGAATAAACAGGAAATTCCTGACCTGCTTGCGGCCTTGTGGCTCTCCGCTAAGCTAGCCATTATCCACTGCCAAGGGCACCAGAAGGCAGATGACCCAGTGGCAAGAAGTAACCAAAAGGCTGATCAGGCAGCCAAAGCAGCGGCCTTCACTTTAGTCCCTACCATGGCCTTACAACTACCAGACCCCGGGGACCCAGTCTTGCCAGATCAGCCTGGGTATTCTCAGGAAGAGCTGCAGCGGATCAGGAGGCTTCCCCACATCCAGGAAATTAAAGGATCGTGGTACACACCAAACAAGGAGCTCATACTACCGGACTGGCTTGGGGTTACAGTGTTAGAATGCATGCACAGGTCCACTCACCTGGGGCATTAAAGGACTTAATCGGACACGGCAGAATTAAGACCCACCAACAGGACATCAGAATAGAGCAGGTTGTATCCACCTGCAAGACCTGTCAACTCACAAACACGAGAACCGGGCCGAGTGAAAAAGGAACTCGCCTCAGAGGAACCAAGCCTGGAGCACAATGGGAGGTCGACTTCACTGAAATTAAACCAGGAAAGTATGTCAACTCCTCGTCAGCATAAGCCCGGGGACTGGGTCTACGTCAAGCGACATCGCCGGGAGACCCTGGAGCCACATTGGAAGGGTCTCTACGTCGTGGTGCTGACGACCTTCATTGCCCTCAAAGTAGACGGCATTCACATCCTGGGTCCATCACACTCACGCTCGCCCAGCTGACCCCTCTGCAATCCAGGAGGACTTCATCACACAATGGAACATGGGCCAGGACCTGCTCAAGCTCAAGCTCAAGCTGCGGTGCACTCGACCTGAGAAATGCAGCACGTCTCAGGATGAGCCGTGTGTCCCAAGACAAGGGGGGAATGAAAGGACAAAGCAGAAAAGAACTCCCCTCCATCTTGTCCTCTAGGGCTGGGCCCCCTGCCTAAACCCCCTCCCTCTTCTGGGAGTGGCCACAGGTGTGCCAGCAACGTCCTAGCTTCCCCGACCAACGCCCGAATGGACCAATGAAGCTCCAGGAACACAGCGACCAATCTCTGTAACCCTCGTCACTTCCCTAAGCCCGCCCAATATCCTAACCCCATATAACCGATTGTTCTTCCGGGGCTCGCTCTCTCACTGCTGCCCCAGAAAGAGGCTGGGAGCCAAACCTGGGTTTGAATAAAGACTCTTTGCTTTTGCATCAGAAAAAAACATTACATCTCTCTCTATATATATTTTTAAAAGAAAGTCAAAGATTACTAGACAGTCTAACTTTAGAGATCAATGAACAGCCTCTGTATCCCCATGAATTACATAACCAAGGTCGCCACACTCTCCCAACACGTGGGCTCCAGCAATATTGGCCTCTCCTGTTCGGCGGTCCCTACAAAGTTTTGAGCTGCAGGACTCAGGGGCAGGGGGGAGGGGAGTCGGTGGCATCCAGACCCAGACCCGGGGTTCTCCGATCATTTATCTATCCCTCCAACCTTCTCTGGCGTCTCCTCTGGGCTGGGGCCGGGGCCCCTAGAGAACAAGGCCGAGGCCGCGGGGAGCTGGGGCCGCGCGCGTAGGCAGCGATCCCTGGAGCACGCGGCCGGCGCAGGCTTCCGCTATCACCCCCGGCCCACCGCCCCGCCGCCCCCCATCCCTGGGGTCCCGCCCGCTCACCGGGGTCCCGGGGCGCCCCTCCGGGCGGCTCCTGCAGTCCCGGCGCTGCCAGCAAGCCCCGGGCGCGGAGAAAATGTGCCTCGACCGGAAGAGCAGTGGAGATAAAAGTGCCTCGACCGGAAGAGCAGTGGCGCGGCAGGAAGTGCGTCACCAGCGGCCTGCGACGCCCCTCCCCCTCGCGCATCTCTCGGCTGCTTCCCTAGGAAGCACGAGGAGCATCTCCACTGGAGCCTTAAAGACGGGAATTCGGACCTGGTGCCCCTCCAAACCCTTCCGCATCCTGATATCCCATTAAGTACTACGTCGTCCTGGGGCACAGCGGCCACCTGGTCCCTCAGAAAGCTGTAGCTGGGGGCGTTGGGGCTGGAAGGGGTGCTGGGCAGCAGTCAGCATGGACCGTCTCTGTAAGGGACTCCGGGTCCCACCTGCTAAAAGCCCCCAATGAAGAACCTTGAACGACCCACTTTTTAATTAGAATGGACACGTTTCCCAGTCTAGGCCCCCCCACACCGACGTGTTTGCTGCAGGGGCAGTAAACGCTGTTCACCGCCCCACCCCGGCCTCTGGCCGCCACTCCTGTAGGGTTCAGGGACCATCCAGCCAACTGCTTACTAACTGCTCCTGCCACTCTTACCTCCTGAGACAGCCCCTCGCAGCTGCTCTGGCCTCAGGGGAACAGACCCATCTGGCTCCTCCCTCAGCACAGTGGCTCCTTGGACTCTATTCTAAACAGATTCTACCTTGGTTGACCCAAGTTATGGCTTCACATCTGACCCGTGCCTCTCCCCTCACCAGCCAAGGCCTCTGCTTATTACTCTCCAAGTTCTGGGTGAATATGTCACTCTCCCGGCAGTGGTGACAGGGATTCCGCCCAGCTCCAGAGGAAGGGCTGTCTGTGCTAGTCTGCCCAGGCCAGAGCCCACCACCACCAGGGGACAAAAAGGAATGGCTGCTCACAGATTCTTCCGTCCACATCGATGACAGAAACTGTACCCCCTAATCAACTGTGCAAGTAAAAATGTTTTTCCAATCAACTAAGGATTCGTTTTCTTTTACCCATTCCCACCCCGTCCTCCTTTGTAACCATTAAAAGACTACCACAGCAGAAATATGGTAGCCTTTTCATGGTGACAAAGGCATCTCAAATCCACTTCATCCCAACATTAAACCGGAGAGGAAGTCGGGAAAGGGAGAGCTGATGTTCCAAAGGGTTAGGAATTTGTCCTGGGCTGCTGGTGAGTGAGGGGCAGGGCCAGCCTAGAATGCTTCTTCCCCACCACGAGATCGGAGACTAATCTTGTCCCCAAACTTGGCCTGGTTTATACCCCATACACCAATGCCAGGTAAGTCAGCTGGCAGAACCAGAGGGTCTCCGGGTCCTGCAAAACACCCAAGCATGGTCCAATCCCTTCCTTCTCAACCCCTTCTGCTCCATACACACACCCTGATTCCTTTCCCTGCCTGCCACCCCTGCCATGACTCCACTCTTTCCCTTCCCCACTGCCTCCATTTCCCTGGCAGACCCTGGCCTCAGGGCGAACACTCCCATCACTCCCTATCCTAGTTTCCCCCTCCTCCTTCCCCTCACTGACCTCAGGCTACAGCCTCTCCTTGGTTTTCCCTCCCAAAGCTTGTTTTCCATCATCCTCCCTATCCATCTCCACCCCCTTACCCCTCAGGATCTTCCCTCCACCTCCACCAGCTGCCCTCTCCCCTGCCATCCCAATCCCCACCACCCCTAGCTCACCAAAAGAGGAGATGGGCTTAGTGAATCTGCCAGGCCCTGGCCGCAGGCTGTTGCTAGGCAGCTCTAGGGAGGTGTCTTCATCTTGGTGATCCTCCACCTGAGTTCCTCCCACTGAACCAAGGAGCCAAGAGGTGGAGGTGGGGCCAAGACCCAAATAGGTCCTTATTCCAAAATGGACCTATCTCAAAGCAGCCTCATCAAAGGGTTATACTATGGGAGCTTGTATAAGAGAGGAAGTCTTTGACACTAAACTGTAAATATCAATTGGATATTTATAGCTTACTAAGGTAAAAGGACTAACTATAAACTGGGAAAAGTATTTGCAACACATGTGGCAGATAAAAGAGTAATTTCTTTACTATAGTTTGTACAAATCAATTCTTGAACAGAACAACCCAACAGAAACTGTTAAAGCACATGAACCAGCAATTCAAATTAAAAAAAGAAAATACACATGGCTTTTAAGCATGAGACACGATAGCCAGTTTCACTCATAAATGAACATAAAGCATGAGAGCATTTTTCATTCATCAGATCAGACGACAAAAACAATAGTTTTACAAAGGGTTCAGGGAAATTAGCCTTTTCAGACACATACTGGGAATCACAGTTGCAATTTCTATTAGGATATCAAATGCCCTTACCCTTTATTAATTTATCCTGCAAAGTGGCACACTTACCAAAGGACAGTGTGCCGGGGTGTTCAGCATAGTGTGGTTGTCATAGGGAAAGACAGGAAAGAAGCTACATGTCCACCAACAGGGCACTCGCTACAGGAATCACAGCACGTCCACACAATGGAAGGTCACACAGCAGCGAAAAAAAGAATGAGGTAGATCGTATAGGCCAGCGGTCGGCAAACTCGTTAGTCAACAGAGCCAAATATCAACAATACGATATTGAAATTTCTTTTGAGAGCCGAAAACCCACTTCTGCGCACAATCACGAAGTTTTAATCGCACTGTACATGCGCGCCCGCATATGAGAGCCACACTCAAGGGACCAGAGAGCCGCACGTGGCTCGCAAGTCGCAGTTTGCCGACCACTGTTATAGACTAATATAGAACCATCTCCAAGACATGTGAAAAAGCAAGGTATAGACAATGTGCATCATAAACTCCTGTGTGTGTGTGTGTGGAGGGGGGTGTTATACAGAATATTGCAAATGCACGAACTATCTCTGGAAGGATCATCAATTTTATTTATTTGTTTATTCATTTATTTTTTACTGACGTTATCTCTGGGTACTCTGGGCTGGGAGACTTACTCTTCACTGTTTGCTTTTGCACCACAACTTCAGATAAGGAGAGGGGTTACACACTAAGGAAGTAACGTGAGAGAAAGGGGCTTTGGCTTCAGAGTTGTTCTAATCCCGACTGTGACTCCTGGCGTGGTAAATGGAATGAGAACTTCCCTCCTGAGGTGAGGGTGGAAGGAGATAAAAGTCATATGGAATTCAGCATGGTGCCTAGCACACAGGAACCCCTCAACTAATGGGGTGGTTACAACCTTCCTATTGGCTTGCTCCAGTCTCCTCCCCACATCGTAGTTATGCTGGCCACTGTGAACACACAGGGTGGCCTCATTGAGGCCCCAGGAAACCAGAGACAGTCAGGTCTGGGCAAGGCCCCATTTGTCACAGGTCATGTCTCACCGGGATGTGGAGGCCTGGGTTTCTGACTTGGGAATTTTGCTTCTTGCCCATAAAGCTGACTCATTCCATCTGTCCTTACTCTGACCCGCTGCCACTGACTGAGTCAGGATCCCATGGTCTCTTTTCAACTCTGCAAGAGCTGTCTGTGTGGTCTCCAGGATTTCCTTCACCAGCCTCGCTACACACTCCGCTGCTCCTGACATAGTCCACACTCCACAAGAACATCGCACCGCTCTGCACAAGCCACGATCTTTCCCTTTTATTAACTGCCCCTCTCCTGACCATAAAAGATTCAGGCTCATTGTAAAAAGATGTAGACAGTACAGGAAAACTCAAACACTGTTAATACCCAATGTACTTATTTCCTTCAGGTCTTTTCTGTGCATGTCCACTTAAGAAAACTGGGTTCTCAGCCCTGGCCAAGTAGCTCAGTTGGTTGTAGCATTGTCCCAATACACCAAAGCTCCGGGTTCAATCCCATTAGGGCAAATACAAGAAACAGCCAATAAATACATAAATAAGTGGAACAACAAATGGATGTTTTGCTCTCTCTCCAAATTCAATAAATAAAAATTTTAAGAAACTGGGCTCTCTTTTAATTTTGTACTTTTGCATAATTTAAATATCCTTTAAATTATTATTTTCAGTGGTTGCATAATATTCCATCATACAATAATTTAACCACTCTTATTGGTCACTTTGTTTTTTTTCCATGTAAAATAATAATTGACAAATATATAGATCATTGTCCAAATATTCACTTTCAGGATGGCTTTCTGAAAGTGGTACTACTGTATCAAAGCATAGCAACATTCTTTTTAAAATGATTGAGCTTCCCCTAAAATGATAATAAGTTAAAATGGTTCAAAATATATGAATAACGATGATGGGATAAGATAAGCAAATTTCTAGCCGAAACCGGTTTGGCTCAGTGGATAGTGTCAGTCTGCGGACTGAAAGGTCCCAGGTTCAATTCTGGTCAAGGGCATGTACCTTGGTTGCAGGCACATCCCCAGTAGGGGGCGTGCAAGAGGCAGCTGATTGATGTCTCTCTCATAGATGTTTCTAGCTCTCTATCCCTCTCCCTTCCTCTCTGTAAAAAGTCAATAAAAATATTTTTTTTTAAAAAAAAGATAAGCAAATTTCTAGAAGGTAGAAAATGGGTAGGTGATCACTGAGAAAGCTGGGTGGAGGGAATACCAACTTGGAATACTTGCTGAAGGCAATACAATTGAAGGAGGTAACAACACCACACCCCACCAACACCCCAGAGAGACTTAAGACTTGGAAACCCCAAGTACAATGAAGGGTAGGAGGGACAGGGGGCTACAACTAAGTCTGTAACTAAGCCTTGATTCCCTTCCCTCCACTCCCAGAGAAGCACTTACAGCATCCAACCTACAGACAAAAACACCAGAGGACTTTTTGCAAAAGAAATGTAAGAGGCCCAGACAAAATCTCTTCATCCTGGCATTTAGAAGTTTCGGGAAACAACTTGTTCCCTACCAGTCATTTTAAAGGGAAGCCTCTTTCTGAGCTAATCCCACTGCCACTCAGATGTCTCAACTGGCTTTCCATACGTACACATAGATGCATCATTAAGAATCATAATGTATTTGAGGAAAGTCTCCATGAGAGTGAATAAGATAAAGAGAGAAAAAAGGATTCAGGCAGGGCATGAAGGGGGTGAGATAATTCAAGTGACAGAGGAGACTTTTAAGAAAACTCTTAATTAGAATACTCAGATTTGAGAGGCAGCTCTAAAATGAGGATAGTATGCTACAAAAAGGAACAAATAAGAAAAGACTTAAAAACTACACTAATTACTGACTACAAAAAAATTCATTAGAAAGGTTGAAAAGTAATTAAGATATTCTAGCAAAGAATGATAAAAGACAAAGAAATAGAAATAATAGAGGAAATAGTTAAGGTTCAATCCAGAAGGTCCAACATTTGATTGACAGGAATTCAGGATTTACAGAAAGAGCAAAAATAGGGGGGAAAAAAATATGGAAAGGAGGAATTGCCACATTACACAAGAAGAAAATTTCCAAGAGTAGAATTACCTGAGTCACTAAATTGAGAAATTCCAGCAAGAACATTAGAGAATTGAGAACACCAAGGATAAAGTGAAGACTTTAAAAGCTTCCAGCCTTGGAGCGAGGGAACAGATCACAATGATGCAAATACTACTTATTATCAAGGAAGTGAGACTCAGACTGGAATCAGACATCCACAAACTCCTGAGGACAAATTTCAATCTAGAATCCCAGAGCCCATCAAACTACCCAATCAAGATGAGGGCAGAGCCGAGACCGGTTTGGCTCAGTGGATAGAGCGTCGGCTTGTGGACTGAAAGGTCCCAGGTTCGATTCCAGTTGGGAGCATGTACCTTGCTTGCGGGCACATCTCCACTGTGGGGCGTGCAGGAGGCGGCTGATCAATGTCTCTCTCTCATCGATGTTTCTGACTTTCTATCTCTCTCCCTTCCTCTCTGTAAAAAATCAATGAAATATATATATATTTTTAAAAAGATGAGGGCAGAGTTTGAGATATACAAGCATTCCACAATTTTGCCTCATATTCTTTCTTGACAAGTGACTTGAGGTACGCTGCAGTCAAGTGAGGGAGTAAGGGAAGAAAGAAGAAGAGATGGAGTTCAGGACACAACAGAGCCCAGTGTATCAACAGAACTGAAGGCAGGAAGACTATCAAGGACAGACAAGGGTAGGAGGCTACAGGAATCAGAAAGCAAATACACAGGAAAAAAAGGGGACTTAACAGAGATGGAGAAGTTGAAAAAACACTGATGTGCTAAAAGCAACCAATACAAGCGGGTCAGAAGGCAACTAGAAACTTCAGTAAAAACAAAATGCTGTTCCAAAATAGAAGTATAACCAGGATAAGCTACTCAATCTGCAGTGAACAACATGTACACAGTCATAATATGATTCACACTGCTTATTTTCAACTTTTAAAACAAAGCAGTAAAGCATAAAAAAAAAAAAAAAGACTATGGTTCCAGAATAGAATTCAAGAGCTTTCAGACTTGACATTGTCAGAGGTAGAAAAGGGAAGGGGAACGTCCCAGGACAGGTGCATCCCACATCTTACAAAGCGAGAACTGAGATAATGTTTACAGTTATTACAATAAAAACGATGTATGCAAATATAATAACTCACTTTTTCCTTATAAAATTCTTGCTCCTTATAGGAAATATTGAAATTACTTTAAAAAAAAAGTTTAATCACCCATAATTCAATTCTTCACAGGATCTGGATTTGAACCTAAACTCTGCAATTTACTATCTGTATGGCTGTGAACAAGTCACGTAACCACTTAAAAACTTTTCTTCTATTTCTTTCAGGTGATTTACCTATATGTTTTTTACTAGTATATGTATCATTATGTAAGAATTGTACTATGTACACAATTTTGAATACATATTTTTTTAATTTCAAAGCATAAAGCAAAACTCTGGATACATATCATTGTCATGCTCTTCTATATTTCTAACTATATTTCTAAACATGCCCTTCACCATAGGACAATGAGAGGTTTCCCAGAGATGGGACTTGAACCCAATCTTAAAAGAAATCTAAGTC
The DNA here is from genome assembly GCA_011751065.1 of Lasiurus cinereus. Lineage (NCBI taxonomy): Eukaryota > Metazoa > Chordata > Mammalia > Chiroptera > Vespertilionidae > Lasiurus > Lasiurus cinereus. The sequence goes on from JAAGEH010000143.1 coordinate 355,705, forward strand.
TGCCAAGTAGACAGGGCTGGGCGGAGGGGTGGTGAGGTACTACAGGCACCAAGGACGGGAGCAAAGGCACACAGCACAGCAAGCACAAGCCTCCGGGCTGCAGAAAAAGGTGCGCAGGTAGGAGGAGGTCAGAAAAAGACTATGAAGAGCTTAGTAAATCACGTTAAGGGATCCAGACAGTTTCACACAAAAGTGAGAAGAGGGTTTAATAGAACTTGTTTGCTCTGGCACCCAAGGTCTAGGACCATGTTTGCTACAATGTGAGTGCATGATATATAGTATGATTTTGTGTGATACACAGGAATGCCGCCTGCAGTTCTAGTCTGGGTGCTTGACTAGAACCCATGCCGCGATTTGCTGAGGGAGGGAAGCCAGAAGCAAAAATCGTCTCCCTTCATTTTTTAAAATGTCACTGGTGATGAACGTGCAGCCCCAAGTGAGACTTTAGGCCCTAGAGGATCCATGGATTGGCCTTGGGGAGCCTAAATGTCCCTGAAATGAGCACAAAACTGAATGCGCCATCTCCATGTCTCCAGAAGAAGGTTCACAACCTCCATCAGAGTCCCAAAGGGGCTGTGACCCCAGAAAGGTTACGCACACTGGATGGAGCAAGTGGAGAAGCAACGGATGCGGGAGGACACCTGCCTAGGCAAGGAAGAGATGGCTCCAGAGCACAGAGGAAGAATCAGCTTTGCCCAAGCACACTTCTTCCAGAGCCTGGGGAAATTCACAGCCAACTGTTTGCTAAGCATGTGTGGATGAAGTCTCTCCCTACACTCCCAAAGCACATCCAATCGCATTATGACTTTCGCATCACCTCGCTCCACTTAAGACACATCTGTTGGTCTTATTTAAGAATGAGAACAGGTTTCCCTGTGCCACCCTTAATGCCCATCACTAAGCCTGGCTCTCTAACAAGTCTGACAGCTTTGAACACAAAGAAAATGAGGCTTCAAAGCTCTCATCCACTTCTAGCAAGACCAGCCAAAGGAAAAGGGAGAAAACCCTAAACGGAAGCCAGCTCAGTCAACGAGGATGATCACTCCTCCCCCATCAAACTGTACAGAAAAAAAGTGGGAGGCGATTTATTTTAGAGTTGGCCTTGAATTGGGAGGAAGAGTTATTAGTTGGGGAAGGGTTTGATCAGTCTAGTATTCAAGCCACTAGGTTCACATGATTTGTGCAGAATTGGGGGTCCTGAACCTGAGTGCAGGTCTGTGAAATCTCAGATCTGGAGATGAAATACAAGCAGAAATATAAGAAGTCATCTTGATAAAATGAGGAACAGAAACACATGTAAAACCTAGCCTGCTCATATAAATATTTGATACATTCCCTTAAATTACAAACTAAGTTAAGTGAGGCCACAGAATCTTAGCAAGGGTAATAGAAGGGCCTCAGGGCAGCCAATGGTTTTGCTGAAACCACTTAGAACACTGCATCTCCAGATCCACTCCCGCCTCCCACTGCCCTGGATTACACACACCTTGGCCTGAAGGCTTCACTTGACTGCAGCGGCTCATTACCTTGGCTGCACAAAGGATCCCTTCCAGAAATTTCAAAATACGAGGCCTCGGAAACAGGAAAATCTTTAAAGAGTTCCAAGTGATTCTGACGTGTAGCCAAGGCTGACAACTACTGCTTTACTGCAAGGTTTGGTCACCGATTCCCAAACCTGGCCTTATATCCCAATCACGTGGGTGGCTTTTCTGAAATACCTTTGAATGGAACTCTTAAGCCAGGAAATTACCATCATCCATAACTAAGTGTTCAATTATGAGGATGAATATACAATTTGAAGCTAAAACAGATTACCTGTCTTAATACTTCTAAATTCTAGGTGTTCTCTTCCAGGAAAGTACACCATGGGTCTCTTGTGCTATCTTCAAGGTCAGAGATTTATCCAAAAACTTCACTCTTGCTCTCCTCCTTTTGAGCTTCCTGATCATGCTAGGATGGTCAGCAGAGACATGTGGTGTTTTCTCTGGGTCTCTCCATCCCCAGACAGGGGAATACAGAAGTCACATTCAGGGTCAGAGAGCACTTTTTATTCTTACTTTTGAATCCTATTGATTTCTTGTGTTTGTGTCCGTATGATTTAAAGTGACACAGGGAAAGGAAGTTGCATGTGCTTTGATGAGACTATGGTTGAAGGAAGAAAAAGAGATAAGCTTTCTTGCATATGCCTTCTGAATAGGAAAGTGTCCTATAAACAACAAAGCCTCATGTTGATTAACATTCAGTCTTGTAGAAATGAGACAATAAATGTATGCATCGAATTGCTTACGACTAGGTGCAGCATTTATGATAAATGCTCTTGCATGCTGAGAGAGTTGGTGGTGGACAGACCCAGAAACCAGGAGACTTAAATTCCAGTTTTAAGATTTGCCGCTTGCTGGTCACACTGCCTAAGGCACACACTGGAATCTGTCACCTTCCCTACCTAAAAATCAGACCATACACCCCTTCCTCAGGTTCTCCACAGATCTGGGTGGGGATTACAGGTGGATGGACAAACAGCATGGCAGAACCAAGAGAATCTGGAGTTAAGTCTTAGATTTGAACATTTGTCCCTTGTTACGTGACCTTGCTTTAAATGACCACTCACCAGTAAATGAGGCAAACCCCTCTTTCAGTGTTGTCAGGATTAAGGTAATGATCTATGTAAAAACATGAGAGAAGTGCTGGGTTCATGTTATACATGAAGGTACACAAAGAATAAAGTCTATATAAATACAAGGCAATATTACACAACGCTAGTTATTGCATAGATTTATAAATAATTTTCCAGGAGTAAAGGCTCAGTGGTAACAAAGGTGTCTTACCTTAGCTTCTTCATCCTTCTAAAGTTTCCATATTCCAATACCTTTGAATTTCTCCCCCCAAAAATTAAGACCTTAGGAATCCCACCCAGCCCCTCCCTCTCCTCTCCTTTCCCTCTTTGGCCCTCTCAGAATTAGAAGGGGTCCATCTTTTCTTCTAAAGACCGCAGAGAAAATGAGAATGACACTGACCGAGCCGGCTGGCTGGGCCTGAGCGGGGAGCGGAGGAAACGTGGGCAAGCTCTAGGCCAGCTTACTCTCGGACTCCCCTACCCGGGATGGGGCTGTCCAGAGCAGTCACTGAAATGGAATGCAGTGGAGCTGGGGCTTCTTTGGAGAGCTGTTCATCTTAGCAAATGAGTACAGCCCCGCAGCATTTGTGGCCCCCGTGTGTCATCTCCATCAGACCTCAAGTGCCTGGCCGTGCAGACTGGGGAAGGGTCAGAAGAGACTCACCGGAGCTTTCTCATCCAAGGTTCATGAGGTATAGAATGAGGGACACGGCCGTTGTCCTACTTCTGTCCATTTGAGCAGCAGTAGACAGTTGATAGGTTTTAAAAATATATTTTTAATTAACTAGGGAATGGAAAGCTTATCAATATTCACAGGTGGGTGGTGGGTGAATTGCTACCCAAAGTGGTTTCCTTAACTAGTCGCTGCTTAACCCAAAATGTTATGATACAGAGTTGAAAGCGCCAGAATTCCACCAGGCAGATCTATACCAGTAACCTGCCTGCTGCTCAAGAAATTACCAGTTTAAAAAAACAACAACAAAATTTAGTTTAAAAATACCTTTCCCCAAGTGGGATCTTCATCATTTAGCTTTGTATGACCCACTTCTAAGAAAGCCACATGGTATTTCAGATACTGCCACCACTTAGGGGACAGTTAAACACGAAGTCCTTGCCTTTAGGGACTTAGCTTTCATTTTCCTTAAGTTAGCCTCTGAAATGCTTGTTTTGTGCTGCACTCCTAAAAACTATTCTCTTTCAGATTGGAGCAGGCCTCATTTTTACAAAGGAGGAAGAACAAAATAGTGGTGTCTAATCAGGGGGTAGCAGGTATGACCAATGCCTGGAGTTCTTCCTTTACGTTACTCCACAAGGTGGGTCCTGTGGTGTCGCATGAGGTGGGAGTTGGAAATGAAGGCTGCACCACACTTCTCACATTCGTAGGGCTTCTCCCCCGTGTGGGTTCTCTGGTGCACAGTGAGGCTCGACCGCTGCCTGAAGGCCTTGCCACACTCATTGCATGTGTAAGGTTTTTCCCCGTTATGGATTCTCTGATGAATAAGCAGGTACGAGCTGCAGGTGAAGGCCTTCCCGCACTCATTACACACGTAAGGAAGATCTCCACTGTGGATCCTCTGGTGCACAATAAGGCAAGAGAGCTGGCTGAAGGCTTTCCCACACTCGCTGCAGTCATAAGGTTTCTCTGCAGTGTGGATTCTCTGGTGCACAATGAGGTGTGAAAAACAACTGAAGGCCTTCCCACACTCTTTACACTCATATGGCTTCTCACCAGTATGGCTTCGCTGATGCACGATAAGATTGGCACTCTGGGTGAAGGCTTTGCCACAGTCATTACAGGCAAAGGGCTTCTCCCCGGTGTGGATCCTCTGGTGGACGATAAGGTTGGAGCTCCGAGTAAAAGTTTTCCCACACTCGTTACATTCATAGCATTTTTCTGTAATGTGGACTTTCTGGTGCCGAGCGAGTTGTGAGCTGTAACTGAAGGCTTTCTCACAATCACTGCACTTGAAGGTTTTTTCCAAGGAGTGGATTTTTTGATGGACAGTCAGGTTTGAACTCTGAGTGAAGGCTTTCCCACATTTGGAACAAACATAGGGTTTCTGTCCAGTGTGGATTCGCTGATGCACAACAAGGTTGGCACTCTGAATGAAGGCCTTCCCACACTCGTGACACTCAAAGGGTTTCTCCCCAGTGTGGATCCGCTGATGCACCACGAGGTTGGCACTCTGACTAAAGCCTTTCCCGCACACACTACAAGTGAAAGGTTTCTGCCCAGGCTGGCTTTTCTGGTTTTTAACAGGGCCAGAACTTCGGTTGTAACTTGCCCCGGATTTCTGACATTTCTGGTCGTCTTCTTCTTTGAAGCTTCCAGGTACATGATAGTCCTTCACTGTCACTTGCCTAAAGTCTTTCTTTTCCCTCTTTATTCTCTGTCCCTTTAACATGTTCCCTTTTTCAAAGGCTTCTGTGAACTCAGGTCCTTGACAGTCAACTTTCTGCATCCTACCTGATATCATGAAGGGTTTTTCTGCTTCATCACATATTTCAGTTTTGGGGACCAATAATTGTGGGTTCTTGGTCTCAGCACCTGAAACAACAAATACAAGTGTCAGCTTTTCCTAACCTAGAAAAAGAATAAGATCATAGACGAGACCGGTTTGGCTCAGTGGATGGAGCATCGGCTTGCGGACTGAGGGGTCCCAGGTTCCATTCTGGCTGGGGGCATGTACCTTGCTGGCGGGCACATCTCCACAGTGGGATGTGCAGGAGGCGGCTGATCGATGTCTCTCTCTCATCGATGTTTCTGACTTTCTGTCTCTCTCCCTTCCTCTTTGTAAAAAATCAATAAAACATATTTAAAAAAAATTAGAACATAAAGTCATAAAGGTGAGGTCTGTGACTTCAATGTCTGTAGAAGGGCTTCATTCGAAGAATCACCTCTGGCCCTGGCTGGTAGCTTAGTCAGAAAGTCGTCTCAATATGCCAGGTTATGGGTTTGATCCCTAGTAAGAAGCAACCAATGAATGCATAAATAAATGGAAAAAAAATCAGTTTCTCTGTCTTTCTTACTTTCTCTCTCTCTCCCTATAATAATAATAAAAGTTGAAAAAGAATCCCCTCGCATGCCACCTCTCCTATGTAGGTTCTTCTGCCTGGCCTATGATCTCCCCCACACCTAGAGCAGAATCCACTGATTCATGGTCTTTCCAGCATTTCCACTTCCCTCCACTAGACATTTACCACACGGCCTTATGCCAGGGAAGCCTTCTCCAGACAGGTCTCCTGTGGCTGTCCGATGACTGACCTCACAATTAAGACCAGTTCTGCAGGACACCCGTCTGTCCCCAGGCTTGCCTTCTGACCTTGGCCACTTAGTGTGAACCTGCTTACAACCCAGCAGTTAATTAGGGAGATGCCCTCCCTGTGAATGAAGAACTAGGCAACTTAGGCTTTTGTATATGAGGATGCTGCATGTCAAAGAGAGGATAAGATGGATAGAAAGGGCCACACTGGATGCCAACGATGCCAAGAGGACTACAGTGGCCAAAAGCCTCCAAAACAGTAAGAGGCTGTGCAGCAGAGCACTTAAGAACATGAATTCTGCCCCAACCGGTTTGGCTCAGTGGATAGAGCATCGGTGTGCGGACTCCAAGGTCCCAGGTTCAATTCCGGTAAAGGGCATGTACCTTGGTTGCGGGCATATACCCAGTAGGGAGTATGCAGGAGGCAGCTGATCAATGTTTCCTACTTTCTATTCCTCTCCCTTCCTCTCTGTAAAAAAATCAATAAAATAAAAAATAAATAAAAAAAAAAGAGCTCAGACCAGTTTGGCTCAGTGGATAGAGCGTCGGCCTGTGGACTGAAGGGTCCCAGATTCTATTCTGGTCAGGGGTGTGTAGGTTGGTTGAGGGCACGTCCCTGGTGGGGGGCGTGCAGGAGGCGGCTGATCGATGTCTCTCTCATCATCAATGTTTCTGACTCTCTATTCCTCTCCCTTCCTTTCTGTAAAATATCAATAATATTTATTTTTTAAAAAACACATGAATTCTGGAGCCAGACTGCATGGTTTCAAATACCTGCTCTGCCGCTCAAGCAACTGCATGACGTGGGCTAGTAACTTACCTTCTCTGTGCCTCAGTTTCCTTACCTCTAAAATAGAGACTATAACAAGATCTACCTCATAAGACCAAGAGAGGAGGAATTTAGTTTCTATGTCAATTGCTGAGAACAGCCATTAGAGCGTAGATGTTGCAGAATGTCTGCAGTGACTTTCGGCCTGACGAATGGTACTATGGGTCACAGTGCTGGGACCAGAAGGAAAAATGAAACTTAGGGGATGACAGTTGCTATGGTAACAGATGGCAACACTAGAAGGGATTAAAGATGACTGTGAACAGAGTAAGCACCTTACCCCTGGTGTCGAGGAAACAGCCTCGCCTCCTGTCAGGGGAAGATGACCTTTTTGGGTTAAGTGTAAGACATGGGGTAACCTGCTCCACAGCAATAAATACCATAAGAACATCAAAGCTTCCTGAAGCTTTAAAACTCTGACTAGTCTCTGCTTGCTCTACCATCTAGCATATCAAACTCACGGCCCGCCATATAATGGTATGTAAGAACACGTTTTAATAAAAATTTCGTAACTTAATTTTTCCAATATTCTGTTGAACATAATTATTAATAACGAACTACAATGTTTGCTAATGACTGATTACTATAATCACGTTGGATTCATTTCCCTTATGCGCCTTACACGCAGGCGCACCATTTCTCTCCACTAATACCAGCACCAAATATTTTAGCAGCCGACTGCCACGTCATTAGTCTTGTACTGACTTGTTTGGTGTGCGCAACAGAAAATCCTTCGCTTTCAGAGAACAAGAAAAATAGGTTTATTTGCGTTACGCTTACTAATTTGTACAGTTATTCAGTGTATGGTAAGTTAGCATTCAAGAAAAAAACATTAATTTTTATTAAACTGTTCTATTATTATTTTATGTTAAAGATTACTCATTTATTTCAGCCCTTTGTATTCAGCATGTCTCTATAGAAATAAACTTGTTTCTATGAAAATGGAAGCTTTTGGTTTTTTTGGCCCACATACACTTAAACCTTGTTTATTTGGCCCGTTAGCCTTTGAGTTTGACATGCTTGCTCTACATTGTCAACAAGGGGTCCTGCAGTCAGTGACATCGTAACTCTTTGTCTCCTCTCCAGCCTCACTGCCCTTCACCCTGCAATGTGCACCATGCAGCCAAGGGCCCCCTTTATTAGAGCTGGCGGACCGAACCCTTATTAAGTGCTTGGGAATTAAACCAAGCTCAGGAAAATACTCAAATAATAAGCCAAGTGGGATGAGGGTCAGCAGGGGTGAGGGGCAGGCCTCCCTATTGGCGGTGTCAACTTAGAAGTGAGCAGTGAAGCTGTGAACTGCATCACGCAGCAACTGCCAGGGGAACCCAGCACCCACAAAACATCCTACCTGCTCAGGCCAGGGCGACTCTCCAACCAGAGATGAAGGGGAAGGACAGGAATGTCAACGTGGGACAAAGCAATATGGGGGCAGGGAAACAGCTCAGCTTGGTTGCCTGGTTAAGACCATGGTTATATGAAATGCCATCACAAGCATTCAGATAAGAAGGGCAGTGTCACAGAAAAGGAAGGCCTGAGTAAGATACAAAAGAGCCCTGAATGTGACAATAAGTGAAAGTCTGGAATGTTAACTTTTTTCTGATTATTTCTACTCCTACTGTTCCGGTATCCTTTTTTATTTATTTTTATTTTTTTGGTAAATCTACTCCCAATTTTCTGCCTGAGGTTTAACTACTCTTACATCTTCTTAGTTTCTCCTTCTACCTCTTTCCCTTGCTGCTTCTCTTATCACTCTCTTCTCCTAGTATTTATATTTTAATTTTTATGTGAAATAGTCTGATTTTTCCCTTGTATAGCTTGTCTTTTCTGCTTTTCTCTTGCTTATTACACTCTTCTCATTTATGTTCTCTACTATTATTTTTTTCCTACTATTTTTTATCTCCTACATCTCACTCTACTTTTCTTCCTTCTACTGCTCCATCCCAATTTTTTCCATCTTCTTCTTCTTACTTTTAGGTTCTTACCACTAACAGTAGGGTCCCCAATCCCAGCAGCTCTGCAACAGATCAAAACCCAGGAACACATTAGCTTATAGCCTCTCTCCCTTCTCCTACCCTCCTTACTGTAAGATTTAGACAAAAAAGACACAAAAGATGAAGACCAGTGGGATCTACTGAATAGATCAGATCTAATAACAGAAACAATCCCTTACATTTGCATAATGCTTTATGTTAAAACTAGAGGCCCGATGCACAAAGATTTGTGCAAGAATGGGTCTTCCTTGCCCTGGCTGCTGGCACCACCTTCGCTCCGGACCGGAGCCACCTTTCCGCCTTCCCATGCTGCCCAGAGGCCCAGAACAGCTGCAGTGGTGCAGAAGGTCTGCGTCATTAACGACACAGGCAGCCTGCCCCACCCCTGGCCGCTCAGCGCCTGTGTATGCAAGTTAATCCGCCATCTTTGTTGGGTTAATTTGCATATTCACTCCTGACTGGCTGGTGGGCCTCATGAAAGTATGGTCAATTTGCATCTTTCTCTTTTATTAGTGTAGATTATTACAGAACTGGGTACAACTGTAGCCCAAGAGGTCTTGATATAAGTGCTTATTTAACAGATTCAACACAGAGCTGAAGTAAGAGCTAGGGTCTTGGCAAATGCCCAGGGAAATCAAGGCCAATCTTGTCTACTCAAGCTCAAATCAAAATTAAAAGAAAAATACTTCTCTGTCATATAAAAAAATAAATAAA
>JAAGEH010000143.1:365128-399178 GCA_011751065.1 Lasiurus cinereus
AAAATTAAAAGAAAAATACTTCTCTGTCATATAAAAAAATAAATAAATAAAAGAGAGAGAGCTGAAATGCTATGAGTCTGCCATCTTAGTTGCTGATGTGAAGGATAATTTGATTTACTAAATTTGTAAGTCCAACTCATTAGATTTACAAGAGCTGTTTGTGTATAATATTTGTAAGTTTGTCTACTTAGGCATTTGAAATGTTTTAAAGAACTGAAGATATTAAACTTGCATTTCGTGTATTTTTATATAAGAAAATAAAAATAAAGAAAATTGTTATACAGGTGGAATCACAGACAAACCACAAGTGTTCTCATGTTTATAAAAATATTTCAAGATGTGTGAATGAACTAAAAATAAGTTATGCTTAAAAGCTTAAAAATTGGGTTTTATTGTAAAACTTTAATAAATTCAACATTAATATATAGAAAACTATAAACTCTCTCAAACTTTGAAAACCCAGTAACGTCAAAATTTCCAAAGCACTTTCATGTATATGATTTTATCATCAAAATGAAGCTTCTCTTTCACTTGAGTGAGCACCACAAAAGGGCAGTATGTGTCTTATTCACCGGTGTAGCCCCACCACCGACTGTCCTGGCTAGCACACAGGAAACTGGCTCCCAACCAACCCTGTATGTATCGAATGAATGCACCCCATTTACAGAACAGGAAATGGGAGTCCAGGAGCAAACAGATTTGCTCAAGGCCTTAAAATTATCAGAGGCAGGGCACCAACTACACTCCGATCTCTTGTACTTCTCAGAGCCCAGTGTTCGTTCCTGCTATGACCTGCTGCTGTGGAAGTGGCTGGCACCACAGAAAAGCAAGCTGGGAACAGTCTTGAGGTAAGAGAAGGAAAATAAAGGCCACTCCTGGCGGATGGGTGCAGTTGTGAGAGTGAAGACTCTGAATGACTGATAAAGCAAGGACACAGAGAAAAAATGTTACACAGGGGAATACATCAGAGAGAATGGAACAGAAAGCAGAAAGTGAGACACAGAAGCTGCAGAGAGTTTGGGGAATAAGTAAAAAACAGGCAAGAAGATCAAAGGTGGAGATCCCAACCTTCCTCACAACACTGGTGTTAAGAAAGTGACTTGGACCACAAATGCCCGAGGAACTGGCTAGTGAGGAGAATGGGTTCAACATATTCAGACTCAGCCCTGTACCACACAGACTCATAAACTGAGTGCTCAAAAGGGCCTTGGCAGATATCCAGGGGTTGCTTCCATAACACAGGACTCATGGCTACCACATTCTTCAGCCAGTTACACATGACTCCATTGGCAAGCCTCTGCCACTGCTAGTTAGATATATAACACGAGAGGCTCGATGCATGAAATCTGTGCAAGGGGCTTGGTCCTCGCGGACCCAGCTGCCTCATGGCCCTATCCACTGGTCATTCTGGAAGGTCATTCCGGAAGGTTGTTCTGCCATCTGGACTAATTAGCATATTAGCTCTTTATTATATACGTTACCTCCCTTTCCTAAGTCCCAGCTTAGAGAACCAGATGATAAACCACCATATCCTTCATGAGGACCTAGTTTTAAGCAGACACCACTGCTCAAAATCCTCTAGAATTTGCAAAAAATTATAGGAAAACAGAACATCTCTAGGGCATTTTCTCAAAATCACCAACCTATGCTAAATACAAAGTATATGAAGAGGATATGTACCCATGTATGAATAGATATAAACCTGCTCAACAATAAATGTGATTAAAAGGTGAATCTGTCAAAACCGGTTTAGCTCAGTGGATAGAGCGTCGGCCTGCGGACTGAAGGGTCCCAGGTTCGATTCCAGTCAAGGGCATGTACCTTGGTTGCGGGCACATCCCCAGTGGGGGGTGTGCAGGAGGCAGCTGATCGATGTCTCTCTCTCATCGATGTTTCTGACTCTCTATCCCTCTCCCTTCCTCTCTAAAAAATCAATAAAATATATATATTTTTTAAAAAAAGGTGAATCTGTCAGAACCGGTTTGGCTGAGTGGATAGAGCGTCGGCCTGTGGACTGAAGGGTCCCAGGTTCAATTCCGGTCAAGGGCATGTACCTTAGTTGCAGACACATCCCCAGTAGCAGGTGTGCAGGAGACAGCTGATCGATGTTTCTAACTCTCTATCCCTCTCCCTTCCTCTCTGTAAAATATCAATATATATATTTAAAAAAAAAAAAAAAAAGGTGAATCACCTGTGTTTGTCTGGTGTCTTGAGACTCTATGCAAAATAAGCCATTTCCTGTGACAAATGCATAGGCATCTTTCAGCATTCTGAATCAGGGGCTAAACTTACCTAGAGAGGTCATGTTCCCATGAGTCTCTAGTATCTCGCGCTTGGCCAGACTCCCTGGTAGCGAGTAGCTGCCGAGGGTTGAAGCAGCAGGCACCTCCTGCGTTGCCTTCAGGACTACCGCCATGTCCCAGAACATGTTCTGACCCTGGAGACAGGCAGGCACAGCTCGGTTTATGAGAGGATGGTCACTGGGATCAGGGGGTGGGGGTGGTCAGGTCTGACAGCTTTTGAGGATGAGAATGTTAGATACCTATTCCTGGAAATGATAAAACAACCAACTAACTCCCCCCCCACACACTTAAATCCCAAACTTTTTTAAAAATTTGATTTTAAGAGAGGGAGGAAGAGAGAAGGGAAGAGGGGAGAGAGAAAAGCATCCATCATTTGTCTTCTGTAAGTACTCTGACTGGGTACTACATACCAACCTTTTTGGTATATAGTACAACATTCCAACTGAGGGACCCGGCCAGGGCTCCAAACATTTTTTTTTTAAGAAACAGTAAGTCAAGGAAGCCAGTCTTTCCTAAATCTCATGACGAGTTAGGCAGAGAAGCAAGCCTGCACCCCTTCCCTATCACTCTGATTTCACCTCAATGCTCACTCTAGCATCCAAACTGAACTTGTCATGCCAGTGAGTGCATGACAAGACAAGAGAGCACATGGGGAGATTTTGCAGAGTAGAATTTTCTGAGGTCTAAAGATCAAAGGTCACATTATTACAGAGGCTTTGGGGAACCTCATCTAGCTAATGATGATAAGGGGTGTGTTTAAAAAATAAGGACCACAGTGTAGTACAAAACCTCACTACTCAAAGTGTCACTTGCAATTCAAATGAATTATCACCACCTGAGAGCTTGTGAGAAATGCAGAATCTCAGGCCACACCCCACACCTTCTGAATCAGAAACGGCATTTCAACAAGATCCCGCCACAGTGATTCCTATGCATATTAAAGTTTGAGAAACAAAGGTCAGAATGATCAAATCCTGACTGGAATCAGCTAAAAAGTTTTTAAAACTGGACAAGTCTGAATCCCGCCCCCAGATGCTGATTTAGCTGGTATGCAGTATGGCATGAGCATCAGAGTTTTATAAAAAGCTCCCCAGGTAATGCAGTATAGCAGTTTGGGAACCACCAGTTTGTAAATTACTAGATGTCCGCCCTGGCCAGTTGGGTTCAGTGGATAGAATGCCAGCCTGTTTCCGGTCAAGGGCACATGCCCAGGTTGCGTGCACAAACCCCAGTTGGGGATGCAGCCTGCCAATAGATTTTTTCGCATCATTGATGTTTCTATTTCTCTCTCCCTCTCCCGGCCTCTCTGAAATCAATTAAAAAAAAATGTATTTTTTTATTTTTATTTATTTATTTTAAATATATTTTATTTTTTACAGAGACGAAGAGGGATGGAGAGTTAGAAACATAGATGAGAGAGAAACATCTATCAGCTGCCTCCTGCACATCCCCAACTGGGGATGTGCCCACAACCAAGGTACATGCCCTTGACCGAAATCGAACTTGGGACCTTTCAGTCTGCAGGCCGATGCTCTATCCACTGAACCAGACTGGCTTTGACTAAATATATATATATATTTTAAAGTACCAGATGCTACATCTATCAGAAGAGAATGCTCCTCTATATTCCAAAGGCCAGAGCTCCAGCTGAGAAACAAGGCTCCAGGGGTGGCGGCAGAGGGACAGCGGCCCTCTCTGAAACCCCTGGAGATCGTTCGGTTTCTCCTCCCCCCTTCCTCCCAGACCGTTATTTACCTTTCCCTCCTGCTCTGCCCCATCAAGGCCTTCCCGAGGAGCCTCGCCAGGAGCCCCGGCTTTGATGTCCTCAGGATGCACTTGTTGGCTGGATGCCTGGCCTAGGAAGCTTCCCTCTTCTTCCTCCTCCTTTTTCACTGTCACTGGGCCCCAAGGGGCCAGGGCCATGGCCTCTCTCAAATCTGCAGTCATCTTCTCTGCTCAGCGGAACCCCTGCAGCTGAGGGCTGCCCGGCAGAGGTCAAGCCCCATCTAATCTTTAATTCCAACAGTATCTTCTTGAGTTTCCTTCCGGTGCCAGGATGAGAACTGTCTACTGAGAAAGCAGAAAACATTGTTAGCTTCAAGCAGACGTTTGCCTGGCTGATGTAACTGGAAAGCAGATGTTTGCCTGGCTGATGTAACTGGAAAGCAGACATTTGCCTGGCTGATGTAACTGGAAAGCAGATGTTTGCCTGGCTGATTTAACTGGGGTCCCCGAGGCGAGGAGGCGCCAGCCCACCACAGGGATGGCCCCTCCTACCAAGCCCACTTGCCAATTTCACCAGTGCCTAGACAGTGGCCACTGCAACACAGAATGTGCTCCATTCCTCATGCGTAGGATGGAAGGGGTTGGATGGTAAACGTGTAATTTGTTCCCATAATTACACTGCAAACAGCTTTATATGTCTATTGATTTTTTTCCTGATTATAAAATGGATACGTTTTTATTGTAAAGACTTGAAAAATACAAAAAATGTTTATGAAAAATCACCGCTGGTTCACCTCCAGAGAAATAACCCCTGAGTATGACAATATACTTCTTTTAAGAGAAAACTTCCACCACAATTGTGCAACCACAGTTATAACAATTTAAACTTTTTTGTTTTTAACTACAGGGATTCATATTTTCACAGTTATCACCATGGGGTTTTCCTGTGTATTTTTTTTTTTTTAAGAAGGGACATTACAGCCCTAACTGGTTTGGCTCAGTGGATAGAGCGTCGGCCTGCGGACTCAAGGGTCCCAGGTTCGATTCTGGTCAAGGGCATGTACCTTGGTTGTGGGCACATCCCCAGTAGGGAGTGTGCAGGAGGCAGCTGATGGATGTTTCTCTCTCATCGATATTTCTAACTCTCTCCCTCTCCCTTTCTTTCTGTAAAAAAATCAATAAAATATATTTTAAAAAAATAAAAGAAGGGACATTACAACACAAAGATTTTAGTGCCAAAGGTAAATAATAGAATGATAATAGAATAATAATCTCAAGAAAAACGTGGGAGCCTAGACACCAACATGTTAGGAGTGGGTATCACTAGGTGATGTGATTACAGGTAGTTTTGAGGTTCTTTTTGATTGTTATATTTTCCATTTCTTCCAAATGTCCTGTGAGACCAAGGCTTAGTCTTAAGATAAATGTTTTATCATGTTGCCATTCTTTACACTTACCATTTTTAGTAGCTTCATAATAACCTATTGTGTTATAGTTCCCATTGAAAAAGCATCAATACAGAAATACACAGAATGAAATATATGTCCTACACATACATATACAAATTAGTGATCAGTCTACTTAATCTTTTCTCTGCATTGCCATGCATGTATATACACCTTCACACTTACTGTTTATTTTTCCACAATACGTTAGATCATATATGTATACTGTTCAGCAACCTGCATTGTTTTTTGAATTCAATTTCTATATTTCACAAGAGTCTAATACTCTTAGATGTTTCAACAGAAGTACGTTCAGGCCTATCTCATTATGGCACAGTACTTTCTATTAAAGCTATAATTTACTCAATTATATCCCTAATTTATGAACCATTGCTTCAGTAAAAGGAGGTTTGATTGTTTCCACTTATTTTTCTTAATAATAATTAATCCTAAGATTTTTCTGTGCAAACAGAGTGGTTACTGGTTGAAGGAATTTATGATTGGCATGTGTCCTGCCAAACTGCTTCCTAAAAGGACCACATCCAATCACACCACCAACTTAACAGTACCCTTTTCTCACAACCACACCAACAGGTGTTTTTTTTTGTGTGTGTGTGTGTGTTGTTGTTTTTTTAAGTGATACAAACACCTTCACATTTTCGTTGACTATGAAGAGAATGAGAGACTTCCATTCCCCTTGAGATGCTTTATTAGAATAAGAATGCTTTTACTACCCCCTTCTGTCGCTATTGATCATATGCTTTTTCCCACGTGTTAGCTTACTAGCAACTTATTGCATAGATGGAATTTCCGGAGTAATGCGATACTTCCACTCCTGCAGCAGATTTTAATTCTGGAGCATTATTCTGTCCTTGCCTAGCCGAATTCTGGGTAGGAAGACCGTTAACCTTCGTTTCACCTGCGAATAGTGCAAGACTGGCCGCTGTGAGGACTGTCATCAGGCTGCTGAGCAAGCTCACCTCGGCCTCCGGCCCTTTGACAGCACGGAGGCCCCCCCCCCCCCCCCGGGGTTCCTTTCCACGTCCGGTTTTTATTCCACCTCCTCCATCCATCTCCACGCCCCACGCAGCCCGGCCCCCGGGGAGTTCGTCCCCAGCCTCCCCCGGGCCAGGCCCTCCGCTGGCGGCAGCCGGGTTCCCGAAGCGGTGGGGGCGCGGAGCCACCCTCGGACCAAGCTGGGGGTCCCCGAGGTGAGGACGCGCCGGCCCGCCACCGGGATGGCCCCTCCCGCGCCCCCGTCGTTCGCGCCCTCCCCCGCCCCCAAAACCAGCTCACCGTGCGCTGCGGAAACTCACGGGCTTCGGGGCATAAGACAGGCAGGCCGGGACCCCCGCGGCTAGCGGCCGGCGGCTAACGGCGCCAGAACAATGACCGGACAGGAAGTGCCGCGGAGGGACTTCCGGCTCCCTAAGACGGCATGCCGGCCTCTCTAGGAATCTGGGAGGTGCTTTCCTCTCGATGGGTATCCTATACTACGGCTGTGGAGCTGGGCTGGGAGCAACGGCGCTTAGAAGAAGGGGGTGCAGGTGGACCGTGGCCCTGGGCTCCAGGGAGAGTGGGCATCCCCAGGCTGGGCAGGGGCAGCTAAACGAGGCGAGCACCCAGGAGCCGGAAGCTACCAGGGTTTAATCTGTAGAAAAGCAAGCCCTGATGATTTTGCTCCAAATGTTTTATTTTGAAACCATCCAAAGGGTACAGAGAAGTTGAAAGGTACAATACCTATAGCCTCCATCTGGACTTAACCATCAACCTTGGCCACGTTTGCTTTGTACCATACATAATGAAAAACATTTTTTTAAAATATATTTTATTGCTTTCTTACAGAGAGGAAGAGAGAGGGATAGACAGAAACATCGATGAGAGAGAGACATCGATCAGCCGCCTCCTGCACGCCCCCTACTGGGGACGTGCCCGCAACCAGGATACATGCCCCTGATAGGAATCGAACCTGGGACCTTTCAGTCCACAGGCTGACGCTCTATCCACTGAGCCACACCGGTTTTGGCAAAAACATTTTTGGTAAATATCACAACACTTCATTCCAAATACTTCAATATTCATCCTTTCATAATAATATTCTACAAACGCCATCATTACAGGTAAGAAAACTAATAATTTCCTAATATCAATATAGTTACCTTCAAATTTTCACAACTGTCCTAAAATACGGATTTCATAATTTTGTTTTTCCAAATCAGTTTCTCACACTGCATCACACTTAGTCTTTAACTTTTTATTTTGAATTTCAAGATTCATAGGAAAGTTGCAAAGATACTACTACCTTTCACCTAGTTTCCCCAAATAGGTGTATCTTACATAATTATATAAAAATTAGAAAATCAACACTGGTACAATGTGTCTGCTTCTGTCATTTTATCACGGTATATATAGATTTGTATAACCAACACAATCAAGATACACACCACTGAGATTTCCCTCCCTCTTCCTGCTCCTTCCCACCATTCCCAACTTCTGGCAAGCACTCATCTATTTTTCACTTACGTAGTTTTGTCGTTTTAGAAAATTTAAATGAATTCCACTTTTTCACCTTTAGAGATTGGATTTTTCACACAGCATGATTCACTTGAAATTCACTTGAGTCGTTGCAGGTATCAATAGATCAGTCCATTTTATTCAGAGTAATAATTATTCCATCATATAGATACTGTATAACAGTTTGTTTAATCACCTACTGAAGGACATTTGGGTTAGTTACAAATTTTGATTATGAAAAAAAACTGCTATGAAAAGACATGTACAAGTTTTCACGTAAACATTAGATTTCACTTCAGTGGGATAAATGCTCAGGAGAGCAAATATGGGGAAGGAACTGCCAAACTTTTCCAAAATGGCTGTGCCATTTCACTTTCCTGGCAAATATGAGATCCATTTTCTCCACATTCTTGCCAACTTTTGGTGTTAAGCCATTGTGTTTCCAAAGCTGTTCTTTGCAGTTATTTTTAACTTGCATCTCCCTAATGATTAATGATGTCAAACGACTTTTCATTTGTTTATTTGCCACCTATACTACGGCGAAATGTGTGACTTTTGCTCATTTTTAAATTAAACCTATTTATTGAGTTTGGAGAATTCTGTAGTCTAACATAAATCCTGTATAGATGTATCCTTTGTAAATATTTCATCCTCTTAAGAGTATTTTACTATTTTTTTAACTTTTTAAATTGATTTCAGAGAGAGAGGGAGAAAGAGAGGGTGAAACAGCAATATCAATGATAAGTCTTTGACCTGCTGACTCCTGTACACCCCTGGGGCATATGCCCTGACCGGGAATCAAACCATGACCTCATGGTTCATAGGCAGATGCTCAATCACTGAGCCATGCCAGCCCAGGCCTCTCAAGAGTCTTTTAAAGAACAAATAATTTTTTTCTCTTATGGAACATGTTTTTTATAAATATCTAAGAATTCTTTGCTTAGTTCCCAACTATTTATTTAACCTATGGACATCCAATTGTTCCAGCAGCATTTGCTAAAAAGACTCTCCTCTGCTGAATTTCTTTCATATCTTTGTCAAAAATCATTTTGGCATTTGTGAGTCTATATTCCTGCTTTAGCATCTTATTGACATTTAGTATCTTTTTAAAATATATATTATTGATTTTAGAGAGAGGGAAATAGAAACATTAATGATGATAATCATTTATCAGCTGCCTCTTGCAAACCCACACATTAGGGATCAAGCCTACAACCCAGGCATGTGCCCTAACCAGGAATCGAACTGTGACCTCCTGCTTCATAGGTTGATGCTCAACCACTGAGCCATGCTTGCCGGGTGATCTTTACTACCTTTTAAACACAGCTTCCTAATTCACTTTTTATCCCTTTAACTGTTAAATTTCATACATATCCTATGTAATAAAAGAATATTATGCAGATTAAGATCACTCCACTACACCCACAAGCCATGCTCACCAACCAATCAGGAGTGAGTATGCAAATTAACCCCGATAAAGATGGCTGCAGCCACAGAGGGAGCAGGAGGCTTGGGTTTCCCTGGCAATAGAGAAAGCCAAGCTTTCCACACACCTGGCAGGCCCAGGCTTCCATTCAAGGCTACAAAGTTTCAATTATAGAAGATAAATAAATCCCAGATATCAGGGCCTCCACTTGGGTCGCCAGGGGGCGTGGTCAGCCTAAAAACCACCACAGACCCTCGCCCAGGCCACCCCACGCCCCCAAGGGAACCCCCACCCTAATCCAGGACACCCTTCAAGGCAAACCAGCTGGTCCCCACCCATGAATCAGACTTCTGTCCTATCTAATAAAATATGCAAATTGACTATCACTAAAACACACAAGATGACTGCTCCTATTTGGTCAAAGATCTTGCTCCCCTGTGGACACAAGATGGCCACCACAAGATAGCCAGCAGGGGAGGACAGTTGGGAGGGACCAGGCCTGCAAGGGAGGGCAGTTGGGGGTGATCAAGCCTGCTGGGGAGGGCAGTTAGGGGTGACCAGGCTGGCAGAGGAGGGAAGTTGGGGATGATCAGGCCTGCAGGGAAGGGCAGTTAGGGGCAAACAGGCTGGCAGGGGAGCAGTTAGGCATCAAACAGGCTGACAGGGGAGTAGTTAGGGGATAATCAGGTTGGTAGGAAGAAGCGGTTAGGGGCAATCAGGAAGGCAGGTAGGGGAGCAATTAGGAGCCAGTAGTCCTGGGTTGTGAACCTAAACGGGCAGTTGGGACATCCCTCAAGGGGTCCCAGATTGGAGAGGATGCAGACTGGGCTGAGGATACACATTCACATGCACAAATTTTATGCACCGGGCCTCCAGTTGTATATAAAAGCATAGAACAGTACAATGAACTCTTAATATTCATCCAGCTTCTAAGATTATCACCTCTCCCCTTTTCATCATCATTTTGAAAAATACAGTGCAGTTATCTTGTACAATATCCCACCTTTGAATTTGTTTCCCTGATGTCATTTATCTTGTTCTTCTGCCTTCTGTATGTCCTGTACACCTGGTCTAAGAAGCTTGATGAATTCAAGTTATACTTTTGGCTTATTGTATCCCATGAAGAGACAAATTATATGGGTTGTTTGAGCCTTAGTCATGTTGCATTTTAATTGTTTAAGAGGTAAATGCTAGTTTTCTCCATTCTTAAAGAACATTTGCCTTTGTAATTATTACATAATCTTGGGTGATTCTTCTGCAGCATGGACATAATGCAATTTTATACTCATTACCTTGTAATAACTTCATGAGGTAGATATTCTTCCTCCTGCTTAACAGACAAGGAAATCAAAGTTCCAAGAAATTAAAATATTTATCCAAGAAAACTTGCAGAATCTAACTCATAACCAGGTCTTAAGATTTTTAACCTTGGGCCCATTCCAGTATTCACTTTGGGGTACCTTCATTCTAATGAGGAACCAGCCCTCAAGGAACTATAGAGTTGAATTAAAAATTATTATAATCAACATACCACTTCAATACTACCAGTAATGAGGAAACACAATCCTGATAGTAATAGTCCAACTACAGAATTGGAGTTTGAAAAGGACAACATAAAATTATGAACTCAAGAATATAGGATGGATTAAATTTACAAGTGTACAAAAGGAAAAACTGAATAAATTGTTGTTTTACAGGGAATAATGGGCCTGATGGTCCAGAAATAGATTCTGAATTGGTTTCATTAGAGGTTGAAGGGCGTGGCTCTGTGTGAAAATTTTGTGTAGTTGAGTGCTGGGACAGAATGTTATTTCTTGAGTAAAAATCTATCTCATGTTAACAATGATAAAGGAATTGAGCACAACGGATAAACAGCTCATGGGTTGGGGTTAAGGACTTTTCCCTAGGAACAAGGTAGGCACCATAGGACTGCCCTTCCATTCTGATGCCCTACATACGCCAGGTTTCAAATTCAAAGGTTGAAAAGAAATTGTTTGCGTTGGTATCAGTGTTAACAGATGGCAAATTATTTTTCCACATTAAGCCAGTATTCTGTAAAAACAAACGAGGGTCTATTAACTCCCTTAAACATTTCAAAATAATAATTTTCAAGTTATTCAAGCAAACAACCTAAAATTCATCTTTTTAAATTGATTTAAGAGAGATGGGGAGGAGGGAGGAAGAGAAACATTGATTGGTTGCCTCCAATATGCATCCTGACTGGGGATCAAACCTACAATCTAGGCATGTGCACTGACCAGGAATTGAACTGGCAATCTTTTGATGTATGAGATGCCACTTCAACCAACTGAGCCACCAGCCAGGGTTCCCTTAATCATTTTTTGTGGGGGGAGTTAATCCTTACCTGAGAATATTTTTCTATTGATGTTTTTTAGGTAGAGTGGAAGAGAGAGAAAGACAGAAACATTGTATGAAAGAAACACATAGCCGAATCCGGTTTGGCTCAGTGGATAGAGCGTCAGCCTGCAGACTGAAAGGTCCAAGGTTCGATTCCGGTCAAGGTCATGTACCTTGGTTGCGGGCACATCCCCAGTATGGGATGTGCATGAGGTAGCTGATCGATGTCTCTCTCTCATCAATATTTCTAACTCTATCCCTCTCCCTTCCTCTTTGTAAAAAATCAATATATTAAAAAATAATAAAATGTACATTTGGATCATTTAAAAAAAAAAGAAAAAACACATAGATTGGTTGCCTCCTGCAAGGCCTTGACCAGGGCCCAGGCTGGGGAGGAACCTGTAACTGTGCTCTTGACCCGAATCGAAACTGGGACCCTTTGGTCTGTAGGCTGATGCTCTATACACTGAGCCAAACTGGCTAGGGCCCTTTAAACATTTTTAAAGCTGTATTCTTTTTAAGTCTTTTTAGAGAGCTAAATTCCAGTTACTTATCCACCACATTTCATCTTATTATAAAAATGAATGCCTTTTGAGGCTCACAGAGTCTAAATATTAAATAATGAACAAGCATTACATTATGCTGTGTTCTAGACTGTGACTTTACCTCTTTTATCCAACTTTACTGGCAACTAAATTATTTCACAAAGTACTTTCACAAAGATTCTTTCCTCTTAATAATCCTGTTAGGTAGGCATTATGTTAATATTTGATTGACAGAGAAACTTGAGGCTTACATGCTGATGTAATACCAACACAGTGCTAGTAAGAGAAAGAGACAGGATCTAAACCTACATGTTCTGATTCCAAATCCAGTGCTCTTCTTATATTATTCTCAAACAGCAGGCCCTTGCTCACCCAACTCCATGTCTGACATGTCTCAATTATATTGTCCATATAGACTTTCTGCAGCAGTGATTCTATCTTTAAAATGTGTAATATATACATTTTCAGAAACAACTTATACTTTTTAATACAAGGATATTTTTCCTACCACTTATAACATCATTACATCCCATAAATCCAATTTCTTCAGAGTCCTCTATTGGTCCAAGGTCTCTTTCTGGGTCACAATTATCTGGAACAGAGTATACTTTAACTAGAATTTGGTTTGTTTTTGTATTCTTAAAAATCTACAATAACCGTCTTTCACATGCAACTCAGTTGAATATAATAGAGGCAATCATGAATTCTTTTTTTATAAGAACCATATATTGCCATTTCTCTAACAGTTACTTAAATAGGTAGGCATTCTATTCCATTTTACATATGACATTACATTTTCTGAATCTCTAACTTGGATTCAGCTCATTGGCATTTTGAAGCCAAGAGAATTCTTCCATGGTATGGATTTTTTGTTGGAGATGAAGGTTTGAAGTTTGAGAGAATTCTTTTTCAGACTCATCACATTCACAGACATTTTCAACTGTATGAACTTTCTGATGCACAGTAAGGTTTTTTCTTTGCCTAAAAACTTTGTTACAGTCATTACACTCATATGGTTTCTCACCTGTGTGGATTCTCTGGTGGCCAACTAAATTCCTCTTAGAAGTAAAAGATTTTCTACACTTCTCACACTCATATGGTTTTTCGCCAGTGTGCATTCTCTGATGTACAACAAGGTTTTTATTCTGACTGAAGTCTTTTCCACACTCATTACATTTATAAGGTTTCTCTCCAGTGTGAATTCTCTGATGTACCATGAGATTTCTACTAGAGGTGAGGACTTTTCTACATAAATGACATTCGTAGGTTTTTTCCCCAGTGTGAATTCTTTGATGTTCAATAAGGTTTCTGTTGTAAGTAAAGCCTTTCCCACACTCATTACATGCATAGGGCTTCTCACCAGTGTGGATCCTCTGATGGGCTATAAGGTTTGAGCGGTAACTGAAGATTTTCCCACAGTCACTGCATTTATAAGATTTTTCCCTTGTGTGAATCCTCTGATGTCCAATGAGGCTTTTCTTCAGAATGAAGCATTTGCCACACTCATTACACTCGTAGGGTTTCTCACCACTATGGATTCTCTTATGTTCAATGAGATTTCTGTTAGAACTGAAAGCTCTTCCACATTCATGGCATTCAAAGGGTTTTTCCCCGGTGTGGATTCTCCGATGTACCAACAGGCTTGAATTGTAACTGAAAGCCTTCCCACAATCCTCACATTTGTAGGATTTTTCCTGTGTATGCAGTTTCTGATGGACCA
Organism: Lasiurus cinereus; assembly: GCA_011751065.1. Classification (NCBI taxonomy): domain Eukaryota; kingdom Metazoa; phylum Chordata; class Mammalia; order Chiroptera; family Vespertilionidae; genus Lasiurus; species Lasiurus cinereus. The sequence continues at coordinate 379,165 of JAAGEH010000143.1, forward strand.
TAAAACTCTTGCTCATAATGAAGGTTTTCCCACACTCTCGACATTCATACGGCTTCTCCCCATTGTGGAGTCTCTCGTGGTCAATCAGGTTTCTGTTAGAACCAAAGACCTTGCCACAATCTTTACATTCATAGAGATTCTCTCCAGTGTGGAACCTCTGATGTAAAATGAGGCTTTTCTTTAGAATGAAAACTTTCCCACATTCATTACATTCATAGGGCTTCTCGCCATTGTGTAGTCTCTGGTGGTCAAAAAGGTAAGCACTCTGAGTGAAGGCTTTCCCACATTCTGTACATTTATAAGGCTTCTCTCTGCTATGCATCCTCTTATGGTCAATGAGGTTTGACTTAGAATTGAAAATCTTCCCGCATTTTTTACAACCAAAGGTCTTCTTTTCTGTGTGTACTCTCTGGTGTAAAAGGAGGCTTTTACTTCGAATGAAAACTTTTCCACATTCTTTACATTTGTATGGGTTCTCTGCACTGTGCAGTCGTTGGTGGTCAACAAGGTACGTGGTCTGAGCAAATGTTTTTCCACATTCGTCACATTTGTAGGGTTTTTCCCCAGAATGGATTCTCTGGTGCAGAATAAGACTCTTCTTCAGGATGAAAGCTTTCTGACACTTATTACATTTGTAAGGTTCTTCCCCTTTGTGGAGCCTCTGGTGGTCAATGAGGTAAGCATTCTGAGAGAAAACTTTTCCACATTCATTACATTTATAAGGTCTCTCCCCAGAGTGGCGCCTCAGATGTATAATAAGGCCCGAGTGCCTATAGAAGCCCTTCCCACACTCCTTACATTTATAAGGTTTCTCCCCCGTGTGGATTCTCTGATGGTTTAGAAGGTAAGCACTTTGAGAGAAGGCTTTCCCGCATTCGTTACACTTATAAGGTTTCTCCCCAGAATGGTTCCGTAAATGCATGAGAAGGCTTGAACGCTGAATAAAGCCTTTCCCACACTCCTTACATTTATGAGGTTTCTCACCAGTGTGGATTCTCCGGTGGTTTATAAAATGGGAGATTTTACTGAAATGTTTACAACATATATCACATTTATAAAACTTCTTTACTTCAGTACCCATTAAGCTTTCAGAAAGACTTGAACCTAGAGTCAAGATTTCTCCAAATTCCTTCCACTGCAGGCCTCGTTTTCCTGGTGGAGTCTCTTTCTTCTTGTCTCGTTCATAGAGGGAACATTTCTTCGATAGATCTCTTTCACTTGTTTCATCTCCCCACTGACTTGCCAAAACTTGCCATGCACACTCTTTCTCAAAATCAAGGACCTGGGGAAGACCTCCTTGAAGTCTTCTTGATGTTCCTTTCTGAGAATCTGCTCTATGAGGTATGCTTGATGTGGCTGATACCTCCTCATTCTCAGTCATGGTCTCCCATTCTGGTAAAAAGAATAAAAAATGCAAATGTTACCAAGTCTCTGTGTTAGGAGAACAAATCTTCAAACACATTTAACAAGCTAGAAGGATACATGTTTATATGAATACAAAAAGGAGAAACTTTTCATTAAACACAGGTTGAAAGCAGAATGCTATATTGACAGAATGTTACAAATGGATTAACAGAACTCATTCTCAGATGCGCCTAATGCTTTGTCTTCAGGGAGCAGCTAAAAAAATATATTGATGATGAAAACATGGATGCCAGGAAGAATGAGAGAGAACATGCGATTTTATATAGGTGGTTCAGACTTGAGGAACAGGAAGTTGGGTGGAAAAAGAAGCATCATTTAGCTTATAAAAAAACTATCCTTTAATTTTCTTCTTGGGAAGATGGGAACTCTAAAATAAATAAATAATTAAATAAACAAACCTAAAGATTCTGAAAGGCAATTTTAAATGTTGAAAATTCAACTCTATAAACACTTTTAGTTACTTGAAAGTAATTAACCTGAGGAAAAAAGTCCATTAAAAAGCAACTTAAGCCCTAATCAGTGGATAGAGTGTCGGCGTGTGGACTGAAAGTCCCTGGTTCGATTCCGGTCAAGGGCATGTATCCTAGTTGCAGGCACATCTCCAGTAGGGGGCGTGCAGGAGGCGGCTGATCAATGTCTCTCTCTCATCGATGTTTCTAACTCTCTATCCCTCTCCCTTCCTCCCTTTAAAAAATCAATAAAATATACTTTTAAAAAAATGTTTAAATATTAACTTAATGTCCAGAATTCATCTATTAACTCCCACAATTCCTTTAAAATTAAGATGGAAAATTTTAAATATATTTTACAACATCAGGTCTGGGTTAGACTCCCTCACTTAGTTAGACATAAAAGATAGGAGAATACAAAGTTTAAAAAAAAAGATATTTAAAAATATGAAAATATTGTTCTAGCTGGCATTGTTCAGTGGTTAGGACCTCAACCCATGCACCAAAGGGTCACAACCCTCCCAGATTGGGGTGCATGTGGAAAGTAACCAATTGATGCATCTCTCTTACATTGCTCTCTCTCTCTCTCTTTTTCCTTTTGGTAGTAAAGAAGCCTGGGACACAGTAAATGGATACATTTTAAAAAAAGGACAAGAAATACAGAAAGAAAAGGAAAGAAAACAGAAAATTAACTCTTTTATACACTACTACAGGCCCAGTGCACAAAATCATGCACCTTGAAAGGAATTGTGGGAAAGGAGGCTGCAGTGGGCACAGGGATGGGTCTCAGCCCATCTTTTGCACTCCCACCTGGCCCCTCCCACTGAGGCCTCCTGTCCCCTCTCTACCAGCAGTCCTGCTCCTGCTGCCGCCGCTCCCAAGCACTCACAGCACCAGCACCACTTGCACTCACGGACAGCACAGAGCAACTGGGGCCCACGACAGCAGCAGCAGGGGGTGCGAGCAGGCAGCTCCAGCACCGGCAGTGGGTGCAAAAGGTGGATCTGTGCCGGCAGTGGTTATGAGTGGCGGCTCCAACACTGGCAGTGGGTGCGAGTGGGGCTGACGCTGGCAGAGGTGTGAGTGCCCAGTGGGACCATGGCATATGGGAGCAAAGAATTTAGTAATCACCAGAGGCTCGCCCTGATGACAGTGACTGGTGTCCTGCCTTGGTCTGGCACTCCAGCTCATCTGCTCCACCATCCTGCTGCAGCCTATGCCTGCCATGTTCCACACGCCCCCCTGGTGATCAGCACACATCATAGCGACTGTTTGGTTGTTCCACCATTCTATTTGCATATTAGGGTTTTATATATATAGGTAGCTAATAAGGTGGTTAAACTATCTGCACTTTTACTATAGAAATCAGACTACCCAGGGGCCTATTAAGCTTTAGGAAACATTGTAGAAAATTTCAGAATGGTAGCAGAAACGGGTCACTTTCTGAAGCCAGCATAAAACAGAGAGGTTTTCCTATCTCCTCTTCTAATCTATGTCTACTTCACTGCCAATTATCTTTCCAAAAGGTAAATTTGACCATGTTATTCACCTGCTCAAAATAAAGGACTCTTCATCGTCCACTGGATAAAGTTCAATAACCAGGAAAGCCCAAAGAGAAACCTTCACCCACTGTTTAACTATTTTTCTGGTTTCACTTCTTTTCAGTATCCTTTGAGCCCCTAGACTCTAGCCACAGAGAACTCCATGCAGATGTCCAAACGTATGTCCTGTCTTTGTTTCCTTTCTATCACTGCCCATGCCCTTTTCTTTCCCTGCTCTTCCTCTTCCCAACTCACTACATGCCCTATACTTACACCCTTAAAAACTAAGCACAGCCCTGACCGAAATGGCTCAGTGGATAGAGCGTCAGCCTGCAGACTCAAGGATCCCAGGTTCAATTCCAGTCAAGGGCATGTCCCTTGGTTGCAGGTACATCCCCAGTAGAAGGTGTGCAGGAGGTAGCTGATTGATGTCTCCCATCGATGTTTCTAACTCTCTATCCCTATCCCTTCCTCTCTTAAAAAAAAAAAATCAATAAAATATATTAAAAAAAAAACAAAAAACTAAGCACATTGTTTGGCTCAGTGGATAGGACATTGGCCTGAGGATTGGAGGTCTTGGGTTTGGTTCCAGCCAGGGGGACATGCCTGGGATACAGGCTTAATTCCCATTGGGGAGGTGCTGGAGAGCTGATCAATGATTCTCACCATTGATGTTTCTCTCTCTCTCTCCTTCTCCCTTCCTCTCTGAAACCAATGAAGAAATATGTGGGGTTTTTTAAAAATATATTTTATTAATTTTTTACAGAGAGGAAGGGAGGGAGAGAGATAGAGAGTTAGAAACATCAATTAGCTGCCTCCTGCAAAACCCCTACTGGGGATGTGCCGGCAACCACGGTATGTGCCCTTGACTGGAATCGAACCTGGGACCCTTCACTCCACAGTCAAATGCTCTATCCACTGAGCCAAATTGGTTAGGGCAAGAAATATGTTTTTTTTTAAAAAGAAAAAAAAAACAACTCAAATACACAGAAAAAAGCAGAAATATGTTAAAACTAGTAGCCCTGTGCACAAATCCATATGCTAGTAGCTCTTTGCAGGGCCTAGCAGCTCTGTACCCGCTGGCCAGAGGTTCTCTGTGGCCCAGAGGCCCATCTGTGTCCAGGCCCATAACGCTTGCCTTGTCACTGGGTGATGAGGCAAGCATCCCCCCCCTACTCCCCTCCTGCCTGCGGCCACTTCGTGCCCACTGCCCAGAGGCCCTCCGCGGCTGGTATGAAATGCTCACCTTATCACCGTGGCGATGAAGCGAGCATTCTGCCAGGTTGCACACGCTGCCCGCTCTCAGCAGTCACCCCCGAGCGGTCACCCCTGAATCTGGCAGGGCTGAGAGGACTGGGCACTGCCATCTTGTGGCTATGGACATCACCATCTTTGTGACAGAGTGATGGTTAATTTGCATATTACCCTTTTATTAGAGAGGAGGATTTTGGTAGCTGTCTACAAGTAGTGGGTTTAAGTAAGGTTTTTTTTCTTTTCTAACATTTTGTTTTCCAAAATAAGTATACACTATTTTCATAATCAGAAACTAAGCAAAAGCTGATGATAAAGGTAAGAATCATGGGACAAAAAGTCCTTACCTAAGGAGGTCACATTTCCATAATTCTCCAGCATCACATCCCAGTACAAGGCCCTCTGAATTGGGCCCAGGCATGCCCATTCCTCTGCAGTGAAGCATACGGATACCTCCTCGAACATCACCAACTCCTGAAATAACAGGAATGTGTGTGGTTATCCATGCCCAGGAGCTCCCCTACTGAAAGATTCTTTTCACTTTGTGAGGTCATGAAGTGGGCCAGGGGTATCAGCGATATAGGGAGACCCCACATAAAGTCTGCCTTCTAATAGCCTGGACCTTGATTTAGAGATGGGAACTGGACACTAAGCACTAGCAGGAGAGAGGGCACTTGATGGTACAGTTAGGTGGTTCAGATAGATCCTTAGGAAGGAAAAAGGATGCAAACCTCACCTGAGGCTGGGCTGTTAGGAGCATTAGTGCCATCAATTGATTTCTTGGATTCTCTTCCTGAGAAAGGGTAGAAGTTTCAGGGGCAGGAGAATCTGAGGAAGGAGGAAAAGCAGCATTGAAATTTCTGCTGTCCCTGCCGACTACTCCAAGTCCAATATCTATACAGGTGAGGGGGTGGCACCAAGCCAAGTCAGGGTGCCAGGCAGGGCTGCAGGGGCTGGGGGCATGAGCTGGGGCTGTGAGGCTGGGGGCTTGAGATGGGGCCTGATCTCTGCAGGCCACCCCAAGGGACCCCACCGATGCACAAATTCATGCACTGGGCCTCTAGTCTATATATATAAAAGCCTAAGAGGTCAGCAGACCAGTAACTATGATGTGCACTGACCACAGGGGCCATATGCTCAATGCAGGGGCTGCCAAGCTACAATGACTTAGCAGCTGCGGTTCTCTAGTGACAAGCCCAATTCTGGGGTGCATCCCCCAAGAAATGCCCTCTCGCAATCTGGGGGATGTTGGGGAGCCAGTGTCAGCCCGATCTCTGTAGGCCAGGCCAAGGGACCGGCACCGGGCCTCTAGTCTTCTATAAACAAGGAATTCAGAAAGACCTAGAACGCTCATGCCTAGGCAATGATGGCTATAAAATGACCTACAAACCTTCCATGTGCAGGGCTGGAATAACACAAAGAGCATTAATAGGGATGGATGAAAGGTCAGAGACCCAGAAAAGGACAAGAGGGAGAACAGAAAGAGCTTGTCACCAAAAAGAACTCATACAAAGGACAGGGGAGGAAGCCACCACCTGGGAGTAGAGGTAGAAGCCACAGTAAAGGTCCAAGAGAAGAAAGGACATCCACAGCTACTAAATAAGTACCATGGTGAGGAGCCTGCAGGCTGAACACAGCGGGATCAGTGAGAGGACTGGGGCAAATTTCAGCTGATAGGTGGCCCCCGGGGGGTGCCCGAGGATGTGCTGTTCCTGGCATGCTCATGGCCTCCTGGTCCCGAACAAGGACTGGAACCTGGGAACGAACAGAACAAAATAAGCGGGCTCTTCCTGCACCTCCAGAAAATCAACTCACCTGACCGCCGTGGACCTCTTGCTGCCCATATTCTAGAACCGTGAGATCACAGACCCACCTCGAGTATGGAGCATCAAAACAGCATACAAACTCTGCCCTGAGAACAGGGAGCTGCCCTCTAGCCCCACTCATGGCACTGGTGACCTCTCCCAGAGGAGACTGAACAGAACAGTGGGAACAGAAGCCAGACCTGCATGAGGGTGAGGGAGGGAATGGGAAGTACAGTGGTACCTCGAGATACGAGCGCCCTAACATACCAGATTTAGATATGAGCCGTCAAAACGAGCGATTTTTGCTTTGAAATACGAGCAACATTTGAGATAGGAGTAATTGCGCGGATGGGCCAGCTGCACACGACTCACCAGTTTACCGTGACTCGAGCATCTCATAGTTTCCCACGCCTCAAGGTTACGGAACGAATTAAACTCGTATCTCGAGGTACCACTGTAACACGCAACAGTTAAGAGCATGTGCTTTAGCTCAGACATAGTTTTAGACACTCTTCTACTCATTTACCCCTTTACTTATCCCTTCCTGCTCCAATAGAAGGAACAATGGAGTAGGAGGAGCCTAAACCTGTGGTTTTGCTGCCAGCTAGATGTCTGGCCTAAGGTAAGCCAGTGAACTCTTTTCTGCCTCTGTTTTCTTTTCTTTTTAATATATTTTATTGATTTTTTTACAGAGAGAAAAGGAGATAGACAGTTAGAAACATCGATGAGAGAGAGACATTTGATCAGCTGCCTCCTGCACGCTCCCTACTGGGGATGTGCCTGCAACCAAGGTACATGCCCTTGACCGGAATTGAACCTGGGACCTTTCAGTCCGCAGGCCAACTCTCTATCCACTGAGCCAAACCAGTTTCGGCTGCCTCTGTTTTCTTAACTTTCCAAAGAGGAAGCTGCATTAGTGATGTTTAATTAAATATATAGCTCCAATCTTCTTCTTTTTTTTTTTTTAGGATTAAACAAGCCCATCTTTGGTGCCACTGCCAAATTGAAATTCTGTTTCAGAATTCTAATAGAAATATTTCTAGTGGGCTACAGATTGACAGAGATCTCACATACACACACACGAGGAACTATGTAAGATCCCAACTTAATAGTCAAGGATATAAAATCTTATCAGAAGCCAATATCTCAACCCAATCCTCTGGCTCACAGACACCCCAGGAGGGGAATAGATGGGAAAGTCTGGCCAGATCTAGAAAGCTTCACTCTGATTCTCTCACTGCCTTTTAACTCCAGGTCCACATCAGCACTGCAAACAAAGAATACATGCGCTTCTGTTCAGGACACTCAGCAGCCTTATGTTCCTCAGGCTCTTGAACCAAACTCAGCATTAGCAAGCATCACCCAGGAGGTCAGAGGGCAGTCAATGACTTTGTGCTGACTCTGAACTGGGCCCAAAGACCCCACTCATAAATGTATTTTACTGCAAAGCTATCCTATGTTCTGAATAGCTCGTGAACCTATTTTAATTACCATTAGGGTCGCTAATACGCTATTTATTGTTAATGAAAAAAAATCACAGGCTCGCCCTCCAGTCCCGCCTCAATTTTCTCCTTCCTTCCATCCCAAACTCTTGCCCCCTCACCCTTTCTCACTTTTAGCGCTGGTCCCTCGAGGTCTTTCTGCAGCTCTTCTACTAGGGCCACGGCCTCCTCACCGCTTCCAGGCCGATGGATCTGCACCCAGGTCCGAATCTCCCCAGGCAGGATGCTCAGGAACTGCTCCAGCACCAGCAGCTCCACGATCTGGGCCTTGGTGCGCGCCTCGGGCCTCAGCCAACGGCGACAGAGCTCCCGCAGCCGGCTCAGCGCCTCCTGGGGCCCAGCCGTCTCATGGTACCGTAACCGTCTAAAGTGCAGATGGGAGGTCTCCCAAACGGAGGAGCTGCTCCCTTGGAAGCTGGTTCCCCATTTCCAGGTGTCATCCTTCCCTTTCACAAGGCCCTCTTGTCTCAGAGCATTGTGGGCCCAACTTTCTCTTGTCATTGTCTTCCGTTCAGAAAGCTTCTTCTCTCGGTCCCCTCGATCCTTGCTTGACTTCTTCCTTTACAGCCTGGAGAACATCATCTACAAAACTTCAAACAAATCATTGTTCACGTTAATGCCGTGAAACCGCCACGTTTTCCAGCCCCCAGTCCGCTCCCAGGGATGAAGAGAGAATCCCCAGATGCAAGGTCCTAGGCTGGCAGCAGTGCCTCCTTTGACAAAGCCCCCCTGTGCAAGGCTCTGGGGACATTTGACACAGGCAACCAGACCCCTGCTGAGACCACAGACATGAAAGTCCTTTGGTTTTTACTCACAGCGCCTCCTTCCTTTATTCAGCTCCAAGAAGGAGAGTCCTGGCTGGCCCTGTGTGATTTTATTTTATTTTTTAAATATATTTTTATTGATTTCAGAGAGGAAGGGAGAGGGAGAGAGAGACAGGAACATCAATGATGAGAGAGAATCATTGATCGGCTGCCTCCTGCATGCCCCATGCCGGGATCAAGCCTGCAACTCTGGCATGTGCCCTTGTCCAGAATCGAACCCAGAACCCTTCAGTCCGCAGGCCAACGCTCTATCCATTGAGTCAAACTGGCCAGGGTGCCCTGTGTGATTTTAAACAAGTTACCTCACTTCTGAGCCTGTCTTTTAACCTGAAAAATAGGGGTAGTAACAGTTCCTATTTTATATGCTTGTTGTAAGAATTTGATGTCTAAATACACTTTAAGTTTTTGAACAGCGCCTGGTATATAGATTTAAATGTTAGTTAACCTTCTGTAATGTTCTGTAACTTGTATTTTAAAAAAAAATACATATTTATTGATTTTTCACAGAGAGGAAGGGAGAGGGATAGAGAGCCAGAAACATGAGAAACATCGATCAGCTGCCTCCTGCACGCCTCCAACTGGGGATGTGACTGCAACCAAGGTACATGCCCTTGACCGGAATCAAACCCGGGACCCTTCAGCCCACAGGCCGACACTCTAGCCACTGAGCCAAACCGGTTTCGGCTATAACTTGCATTCTTTCCTATGTTCTGTGGAGTCAACAAGTAATCATGGTCTTAATCCTGATACAATTTTCTTATTACAAAACAGAAAACTTGTAAAACCAGAAAACACACACGAACCCAGGAATAATCCCTGCTATGTTCAGAGCAGTATTCTCCAGTCCTTGCTCTCCGCACCAACTTGGAGCACAAGATTGGATCCAAATGTACTTACTGCTCTGGAACTTACTTCCCACACGTATTGTTGTGAACATACTATTAAACAGTCATCATTATTTTTAAGAGCACATGAGTCCATTCATACTTAAAGAGTCCCCTGTTATTATACATTTAAATGATCATTTACTCCTATTATAAATTAGGCCACAATGACTATCCTTGCTAATAAATTTTTGGTTACCAATCTGTTTACCTCTTCAGGAAACATTCCTAGAAAAAAAAAAACTGTTGGGCTAAAAAAGGTATAGTTTTAAATATCTTTTCAACCCTAACCAGTTTGGCTCAGTGGATAGAGCGTCGGCCTGCAGACTGAGAGGTCCCAGGTTCGATTCCGGTCAAGGGCATGTATGTACCTTGGTTGTGGGCACATCTCCAGTGTGCATTATATCTGTATCAGTGATATAGGACGGCACCTTCATTCATTTTATCTAGCATGCTTATAAATGAGCAACAGAGGCAGAAATATAAGTATAATTTCAACATAATGTGTAAGGATAATTAATAGGAGGGCAAACAAGCCCAGAAAGAATTCATGGATCGGGCTTTAAAGGAAAAATTAAAAAAAAAAAAAACCACACTGGGCTGAGACCGGTTTGGCTCAGTGGATAGAGCCTCGGCTTGCGGACTGAAGGGTCCCGGGTTCGATTCCGGTCGGGGGCATGTACCTTGCTTGTGGGCACATCTCCACTGTGGGGCGTGCAGGAGGCGGCTGATCGGTGTCTCTCTCATCAATGTTTCTGACTTTCTCTCTCTCTCCCTTCCTCTCTGTAAAAAATCAAAACAAAACACTGGAACATTAGGAAAGCCATTCCAGGAAGAAACATCATTTCAAAAGTGCTTTGCAGGCCACAAAAGGGAACTCAGCTCTAGGTAAGGCTACATACAGGAGCAGAGCAGGGAAATAAACAGAAGCCAAATTCCAAAGACTGGATATTTTCTAAAGTAATGGTGGCACAGGTAATCTAAGTTTGCTTTTAAAATGGACCATTGTATTACAGCACTGAAGGATGGGGCTTGGTCCCTCCCGCAAGGAAGAGAAAGAAGCCCCAGAAGCTCCAGCGCGGCTCCAGGCGCCTCTGGGCATCAGCCTCCGGGAGGACCGGGGGAGCGCGGCCCGGCCCGGGCTGGGGGCCCCGGCGGCCTGGCCGCGTCCTCCCGGGGCTCCTCGGGGCGGTCCTCACCCCCGCCCCGCCGGCAGCTGCCCGAGCGGAGGCCGCGGCGCCCACCTGCACGCCGAGCCGCGGAGGGCAGCGCGGCGGCGGCCAGCGGCGGAGGCGCGCGGGCGAGGACGGCGCGCCCCCGGGACGCCCTCCGCGCATGCCCGCCCGCCCGCCCGCCCGCTCACCCGGGCATCCGCGGCGGCTCCGGCGTTGGGCGCTGTCGCCTGGACGCTGGGAGGGGACTGGAGAACTCGACGCGCCGGCCGTGGAGGCCCGGAATAATGGGGGGGTAGAGCGGGGGTCCCGGCGGGGCCGTCGAGGAACTCGACTTCCGGCTGCTCGCCACGCCCACCCCCCTACTGTCCAGGTCTAGGAAGCCACGTCTCTATGGCTCCCCGCTTGTTCCGGAGGAGGCTCGATGGCTGAGCTTGGGGGCCCTTGGGTCTTGGTTCCAGGCGGGAAGGATGCGGGAAGAAGCCCGCGGCCCCCGCCCTCAGGACGCCTGTGGCCTCCAGAAGGAGTTGGACCTGTTTGAATTTGCATGTCAGTTGAGGTTGTTTGGAGAGTCATTTCTCATATTGACCTCCTGAGCACTTTTTCCTCTATTCTTGAACCTATGCATTCCTTTTCTTTCAGTATATTTTATTAATTTTTTACAGAGAGGAAAGGAGAAAGAAACACAGATCAGCTGCCTCCTGCAGGCTCCCTACTGGGGATTGTGCCCGCAACCAAGGTACATGCCCTTGACCGGAATTGAACCTGGGACCTTTCAGTCCGCAGGCCGACGCTCTCTCTCCACTGAGCCAAACCGGTTTCGGCAGCTTCTAGAGATCTCAGTTCCAATTCTCCACCACTTCAAAGCCCCAAAACTCAAATTCTGCCCTTGCAGCTGAGAAAAACCTCAGTCCCTTGGACCAAGATCACCAAACTGCCTCATATCGCCCAAGGCATCAACACCCATTCGCTTTCTGGCCTCCACTTTATTTTAGCCTCTGAAGATTGATGTCACTTTCTTAAAAATCCTGTAAATGGTCTAAGGCAGTGGTTCTCAACCTGTGGGTCGCGACCCCTTTGGGGGGGGTCACACGACATTTTCACAGGGGTCGCCTAAGACCATCGGAAAACACAGGTATTTACGTTATAATTCAGAACAATAGCAAAATTACAGTTATGAAGTATGGTTGGGGGTCACCACAACATGAGGAGCTGTATTAAAGGGTCGTGGCATTAGAAAGGTTGAGAACCACTGATCTAAGGCCTTCTCAAAGAGCTGGACATAGAGGCAGAGGAAGCTTGTGAGCAGCTGCAGGAGTCACTGCTCAGCATCCCTTCCTCCTCCTGGAAAAGGCTTTCCTCAGTGATAAAAGGAGAAAGGAACCAGATGAGAAGCCCCTTTCCTCACGTCCTGAGTTTGAAGGAGTTGTGGGAAGAGCTTGAAACTGTGGCCATCATCCTGCAACCATGGGGAAAAAAAGAAAGAAAGAAAGCCACTGTGCTGAAAATTATGTAAAGATGGAAGTTTGATAAACTGCTGAGTTACCAAACAAAATTTAGAACTGTTTGCGTCTATCTAGACTTGCCCTTGAGTAAACAATGTTCTTCAGGTTTCAGTACTTGGCATCGTGTTCATTGCACCTGAAAATATCCTAAATGCCACCTTAGGGAAAACTGTTGTGTGATGACTCTTGCTAAGTGTTTAGAAACACTGCTCCAACGTCCTATACTTAAGCAATTATTATTTATCACATGCAGAGCTTGCCGCGCATTGCATGCATTATGATCTCATTTGATACACGACAACATCTGAAGGTAGTCAGTCCTACCTTCAGATCCATCTGAAGCTAGAAAACTGACAAGCTAGTGTGTCAACTTGGGAACAGAACACGTGTCTCTCTGACCCCCAAAGTCTACACTGTTAGCTACTATACTCTACATAACGTTGGACACATCTCCTCTTGCTTTTAGATTATGCTCTCTCTCTTTTTTAACATGTATATTGATTTTTTACAGAGAGGAAGGGAGAGGGACAGAAACATCGATGAGAGAGAGACATTGATCAGCTGTTTCTTGCACGCCCCCTACTGGGGATGTGCCCACAACCAAGGTATATGCCCTTGACCAGAATCGAACCTGGGACCTTTCAGTCGGCGGGCCGACGCTCTATCCACTGAGCCAAACCGGTTTCAGCAAGATTATGCTATCTCTTGAAAGGTTTTGGACCTGCAGTTATTTCCATTTCATAAGGACATATCTTGCTGGTTTTGTAGACATATTGAGCAGATGGAGCCTTGGCTAATCTCTATTATCTGCAGATCCATCTACAACTGTGGGAGAGGATGATAGAGTAAATGTTTGCCATGTTCTAATAACCAAACAGTGTGTAAATGGATGTACATTTTATTGACAATTATAAAGTCAGCTTGTCTTAAAGCTGAAAAAAGGCCAAGGACTGGTGTTTATGCTTTTACTAAACAGAAAACTGCACTGCCACCACATGGCAGTGTGTGGCTTTTAGAGTCTATGTTCCATGCACCTTGCCCAACACTGTTAAGTGAAAATCAGCATGTACTCATTGCATTCTTAAAATACCATACTTTCCTCTAAATATAAAACTAGTACCTTCTCGTTGTAGAAAAAATACAGGAAAGTATAAAGAAGAAAATATAAATCCTTTATAAGCCTATCACCCAGAGATAATCACTGTTAAGATTTTAGTTTGGCATTAATTTCCACTTTTTCCCTAAGCATAGATGTGTTTTTGTTTTGTTTATAATTTAGATCATATTTCATTGTTTTTTCTTTTTATCTTCCGCTTTATCTAAATCATTTCCCCCACGGCATTAAATATTCTTTACAAATCTTTACAATGGCTGCAAAACCATTCTATGGATAGACTGTCATTCATTAAAATCCTGTACAGTTAAAAACGTAGTTTTCTTCCTTCAATTATATACCTTGTTAGTATGAATTTCTCTTCTGCTAATTCTTGTCTATTTCTGACTACTTTCCCTTTCTGGATTTTTAGAAATAGAGTTAAGGTTGATGATACTGAAAAACTGCTTTTCTGAGAAGTAGCAATTAGCCCTCCTACCAACAAGATATGTTCCTTATGAGATTTCTGTCTCCTGAGTATGTTTTCTCTGGTGTTGAATAAGTTGTGAGCTATAACGATAGGCTTTCCCACAGTCACTGCATTTATAAGGTTTCTCCTTAGTGTGGGTTCTCAAATGTAGAATAACTTGAGAAGTCTGCCTGAAGGTTTTGCCACATTCATTACATTTATAGGGTCTCTCTCCAGTGTGAACTCTCTGGTGATCAATAAGGTTTCGATTAGAAGTAAAAGCTTTCCCACACTCATTACACTTGTAAGGTTTCTCTCTTCGATGAAGTCTCTGATGTTCATGAAGGGTCTTCCTTAAGATGAAAGCTTTTCCACATTCATCACATTCATAAGACTTCTCCCCTGTGTGAATTCTCTGATGGTCCATAATCTTTGTATTAGATACACACGTTTTCCCACATTCCTTACATTTGTAGACTTTTTTCCCTTTGTGCATCCTCTCATGTTGAGTAAGGTTTGAGCTGCGGCTGAAGGCTTTCCCGCACTGGATACATGTGTAGGGCTTCTCTCCAGTGTGAACTCTGTGATCTGAAATGAGACCTGAACTCCGACTAAAAGCTTTCCCACACTCCTTACACTCATAAGTCTTTTCCCCACTGTGGGTTTCCCGGTGACGAATGAGGTGGGTCTTACCACTGAAAGATTTCCCACATTCACCGCACGTGTAGGGCTTCAGTCTGGTGTGGATTCGCCGATGGACAACAAGGTTGGAGCTGTGGCTGAAGGCTTTTCCACATTCCTTACACTTATAGGGTTTCTCTCCTTGTGGATTCGCTCATGCACTGTCAGGTTTGCACTCTGACTGAAGGCTCTCCCACACTCAGTACATACATACTGTCTCTTTTCAGCCTGCCTTCTGCTGGTTGTTGTAGGCTCAGAGCACTGACTCATCTTTTTCAGGTTCTTGCTCACTCACTCCTGGAAGTGTCTTATTGTCTTTAACTGTCTTGTGTTTGAAGCTTCTCGTCTTTCTCTTCATTTTCTCTTGCTTATAGCATCCCAGGGGCCTTCTGAGTCTTCTCTTTCTGTTCAGTGGAGCTTTCTAGATTTTGACTTCCTTGGCAATATCTCTGTGGAGTTCTCTTGAATGTATAAGATTCTAATTTTTTCAGGAATGACTCTTTGGGATCAATACCTCCTCAGTCCCAGTTTCACCATCTGACAGAAGAAACAGAAATCTGACATGTCACCTGTTCTCCATACTAGAGGAAGGAAAACTGTCCAAGGATAACAAGATGTAATAGACCATAGGGTCTCGCATCGTAGAGTTAGTGTTCAAAGGCAAGGGGAACTGATAAAAGAGAGAGAGAGAGAGAGAGAGAGAGAGAGAGAGAGAGAGAGAGAGAGAGAGAGAAAATGAGGTTAGATATAGAGGCCAAAGTAAAGGCTTATGGACCAATAGGCCCAGCATCAGAATGAGCAATGAATAGTATAAAATCCAACCTGGTTTCTTCCTGTCACATGTTCTATTCCCAGCATTGTAGTCATCTAACTCCTAATCTAGTCTCAAGAGAAAATGAACTGAAATATTCTTAGTTCAAAGGACTAATCTTCAGATCACTTTGGCTTTTAGTTCTTCTTTTTTTAAAAAATATATTTTATTGATTTTTTACAGAGAGGAAGGGAGAAAGTCAGAAACATCGATGAGAGAGAGACATGGATCAGCCGCCTCCTGCACGCCCCACAGTGGAGATGTGCCCGCAAGCAAGGTACATGCCCTCAACCGGAATCGAACCTGGGACCTTTCAGTCTGCAAGCTGACCCTCTATCTACTGAGCCATACCGGTCTCGGCTGGCTTTTAGTTCTTGTTGACCTATGCCCCTAGTACCAGTGATATAGTGGCTGACACAAAATAATTAGTTTCTCAAGGATTCTGTCTTAGGGTGTGCCGAAGATTTCATTTTTGCTCTGGTCCTGATACTAGGCATCTGTCTATCTTGGGTTCTGTCTCCATAAGGAGTAACATAATTCTTGCAATATTGACATCATAGCGTACTCTGCACGCCTGGTCTATAACTAGATCCAGCTGCATGTGGTAATTCAGTCTGTCTACTTTGCTCCACGCTATCACCCTGACGGACTGAGTTTTAATGGCTGAACCTGAGAGGCTGGACAGGATTAGTTAAAGCATAGCAGGGGAAAATCTCATAGGGTCTCCTTGTATGGCATTATGATAAAGTTTTAACAGATGGCAAAAGGGTGAAAGTAGGGGATAGTACAATCAAGAGGGGCTGATCATGAAACCAGGAATGATCAGGAATTTCCCTACAGCTTTTGTTTTTCATTTTTATTGAATTTATTGGGGTGACATTGGTGAATAAAATTATACAGGTTTCAGGTGTACAATTATATAAAACATCATCTATATATTGTATTGTGTGTTCACCACCCCAAGTCAAGTCTCCTTCCATTACCATTTATCCCCCTTTGCCCCTTCTACCTCCCTACAGGTTTGATGTGAAACTCTAAACATATATGTAACCCTAGCAGACCTCAAAGCTAGAGGAGGTTGGGTCATAAAAGAAAACTGAAAAATGACCTCATGATACTAACACGACTAATTTTCCTTTTACTATGCTCCTTTCCAGACTTGTCTATATTCATATTTATATAGTTATAAGTATAAATATAATTTTGCAACTTACTTCTTCCAGTTAACTTTTTTAAAGTATTTTTCCACATTGCTATTTAATCTTCCCAGGTATCTTGCTGATCCCAAGCTTCCCACTTAGCTAGTACAGTAACTATTCTATCCTTAAAGGTTGCTATGGAAAAGATCAGTCTCCAGCCTTCTGGAGAGGGGCAGCCGGGAAAAATGTTAATAGCCAGATATTTACACAGCTCTGTCACAAAGCAATAAATAGCATTATGGAATGCCCCTCTCAAAAGGCTATTAATCACTGAATGTGTTCCCCCAAATTCTTAGGTTGAAGCCCTAATCATAAGGTGATTATATCTGGAGAAGCAACCTCTAAGAAGGTAATTCAGGTTAAATGAGGTCATAAGGGTGGGACCCTAATCTGATAGGATTAGTGTATCTTTATAGGAAGACATATGAGTGCTGTTTCACTTGCACTTCTACCCATCCCCCCAAATGCACAAAATGAGGAAAACCATGTGAGCACACAGCAAGAAGGTAGCCATCTGCAAGCCAGGATGTGTCCCTACCAGAAACCAAATCAGCTGGTCACCCTGATCTTGGACCTCTAGCCTCCAATACTGTGAGAAAATAAACGTCTAGTGTGTAAGCCACCCAGGCTGTGGTATTCTGTTATGGCAGCCCGAGCAGAATTAAAAAAGTATGAAATATATCTATATTTAAGGAGCATACAATGGAATAAATGACAAAACAATAAGAGAGCAAATTATAAATCTACAAAGTCCCCAACCAGGAGACAAAGGGGCCAGAGGAAGGAGTGATTACTGCAATGCTTAAAATGCTTGGGAAAAGGTGCTTTTTCCCAAGGCTAAACTTTAGCCCTAGCAGGTTTGGCTCAGTGGATAGAGTGTTGACTTTCAGACTGAAGAGTCCTAGGTTCGATTCTAGTCAAGGGCATGTACCTTGGTTGCAGGCTCCTTCCCGGCTTGGGCCCTGGTCAGGGCACATGCAGGAGAAACCAATCGATGTTTTTCTCTCACATCCAATATTTCTCAGTCTTTCCTTCTCTCTAGAAATCAATGGAAAAATATCCTTGGTTGAGGATTAAAAAAAAAAAAAAAAGGCTAAACTTTGGCTGAGCCCCAGAGGACAAGGAATTGTTTTCTTGAAGTTAAGACAGGGACAGTGTAGTCAGAAATAAATGGGAGGTTATACTATTACATGATGCTTCAATAAGGCATGATTTATTTTGTTCACCAATGTATCCTTTTTTAAAAATATATATTTTTATTGATTTTTTACAGGGAGGGAGAGGGATAGAGAACCAGAAACACTGATCAGCTACCTCCTGCACAACCCCCCACCGGGGACACACCCACAATCAAGGCATACACCCCCAACAAGAATCAAACCCGGGACCTTTCAGTCCACAGGCTGACGCTCTATCCACTGAGCCAAACCGGTCTCTGCACCACCAATGTATTCTTAGCACCTAGCGAGCACTGAAAAGTTTTTGTTGTTGTTGAATGAATAAGTGAAGGAATTAAAGAATCAAGTTGCCTGAAATGATACCAGCCAGAACACTGAAATTATGAGGGGAAAACTATGGATATGATTTGATGGTCAATAGGAAATATATTCTGAACAGAGGAATGAAGTCTACCTTTAATTTTTCTTTCCCTACTCCACAAAAGTATCCCAGTTTGTATGATAAATTTTGTATGGTCCTACCCAAAAATGAAATTAGAAAAATAATACTTTAGGAAGATTAGCCCAGATGGATTAAAGGTGAAAAAAAAAGAAAGAAAGAGGAAAAGAAATGAGTTGGGGGACCATTAGAAGCCTGCCACTTTCTGGGTGCCCAGTAAATGTTTGTTAAAGAAATGAACACAGGAATGATTTAGTGAGGTCCTAGGCTAGGAAAATGACAGGATAAGAGAACAACAAAGCCCAGCCATTACAGGAAAGCATATACACATATCAGACAGAATCTAGAGGATGACTGAAGGAAAGAGTTCAAGGTCGTTAGATCTAGGTCTGAATGGTGGTATCACTAAGAGAAACAGGGATGTGGGAAAACATTTTTGATAAGAGGAGGAATGTGTCAGGAATGCAAATTTGAGAATGATAAGACAAAAGCAGTCAAAAAACTGTATAAGCTTACTAAGAGGGAGATCGTAGTTAGAAGGGCAGGTAGAAAGAAAAAGAACATGCAACGTGCTCTACTGGAGCCCATGGCGGTTCTGAGGGACCTGAGGAGGAAGCAAGACTTGTCAGGAGATGAGGGAGGACTAGTCTGAGGAAGTTTCATCCAGAGGAAACCTATCTGCCCTCAACCCACTGCATGGGAAATGCCCTTAGGAAGTCTGGAATTCTGGGGAACTAGGGAGATGGGGTCTTGGCTGGAGAAGGAGGGGCAGATGAGGCCAGAGGGCCAGCAGGACATTAGGGGTATCCAGGCAGCTGTGCACACAAGCACAGTCTCAAGATAACCAGCCCTAGCTGGTTTGGCTCAGTGCATAAAGCATTGGCCTGCAGACTGAAAGGTCCCAGGTTCAATTCCGGTCAAGGGGGGCACGTACCTTGGTTTCGGGCATATCCCCAGTAGGGGGCATGCAGGAGGCAGCTGATGGATGTTTCTCTCTCATCGATGTTTCTAACTCTCTATCTCTGTCCCTTCCTCTCTGTAAAAAAAAACAATAAAATACATTAAAAAAAAAAAGTTACCCAGCAAATGGATGAAGACCAATAAGTCCCCACAAATCTCTGACCCACAACTCCCTGAGACTGAAGGGTGAGAGTTCTGACCTCAGGATCACCATTCATTTCAGGCTATAAGGAACCCACAGTGGGCAGAATCCCAGCTCAGCGGATAGAGCGTTGTATTCTTTTACCTAGGGAGGTTGTATTCCTTCAATTCATCGGGATAATCTTCCTGTTCAGGTCCCTCTGAGCAGTGGTCACATGGTTCTTGGTTACTGATTCACTGCAATAGAGTGAAGAATAAGAGGCAACACTTGAAAATAAGTCCCAGAGAACCCAGTGAGTAAAATGTAAAAATTAAAAGGAAAAAAGGAGCCGAAACTGGTTTGGCTCAGTGGATAGACCGTCAGCCTGCAAAATAAAGGGCCCAGGTTCGATTCCGGTCAAGGGCATGTGCCTTGGTTGCAGGCATATCCCTAGTAGAGAGGTGTGCAGGAGGCAGTTGATTGATGTTTCTCTCTCATTGATGTTTCTAACTCTCTATCCCTCTCCTTTCCTCTCTGTAAAAAATCATTAAAAATATATTTAAAAATAAATAAATAAAAGGAAGAAAGGAAAAAAAGAAAAGGAATAACAAACTATTCACTCTTAGGGAAAAGCCTAAGCTTTAAGCATAAAAGAAAGGCTGATGGCATAACAGCAAACTGATAGATCTGACCATATAGAAATTT
>JAAGEH010000143.1:399578-418887 GCA_011751065.1 Lasiurus cinereus
CTGGGACTCAAGTCCAAGTCTCCTGACAAGTTTGAGTTTTATTACATCACCCTTACTCCCATCCCCAAACTCTACTACTCAAGGTCCAGAGGGTCCCCCTTTCCCCATACAGGCACACTTCTGTCTCTCTTAGATAGACATCCAGATACGCTCCCTTTCAGCTCTGGTCCCCATATTTCCTAGCAGGCAAGATTCCTGTCCCCAGATGAACTAATTTCACAGTATAGGTCTCACTTGCCCAAGAGAGAAGGGCATTACTCATTCTCTCCTGTGCCCAGTGGCCTCACTCCAGAGGATGTACCCAGCACAGATATTGTCTGATCTCTTCCTTGGGTTGGTGAGGAAGTTCCTAACGAAGTCCTGAATCACTGTACACAGATAGAAATCAGTGAGTTCTCTGAGTGCTGTACTCCAAGTGGACACTCAAGGCAGTGTCCCCTCTCTGGGTACTCCCCTTCCTAGGAAGCAATGAGCAGTAAGGATGATGGTTCCTATCCTACATAATAAAAGGCTAATATGCAAATGACTGAATGGTGGAATGACGGGTCACTATGATGCATGCTGCCCCCTGGTGGTCAGTATGCTCCTACAGGGTGAGCGCCAGAAGCTGGGCTCATGGCTGACCCAGCACAGCGGCAGTGGTGAGAGCCTCTCCCGCCTCCGTGGCAATGCTAAGGATGTCCAACTGACCACTTAGGCCTACTAAGCGGTCAGTCAGACATCTCCCCAGGGATCCTGGACTGTGAGAGGGCACAGGCCGGGCTGAGGGACGCCCCCCACTCCTCGGCTAAGTGCATGAATTTCATGCACTGGGTCTCTAGTTGTTTTGTTTTTTTCTTTTTCTTTTTTATATTTTATTGATTTTTCACAAAGAGGAAGGGAGAGGGATAGAAAGTCAGAAACATCGATGAGAGAGAGACATCAATCAGCCGCCTCCTGCACGCCCCCGACTGGAGATGTGACCGCAAGCAAGGTACAGGCCCCCGACAGGAATCGAACCTGGGACCTTTCAGTCCGCAAGCCGACGCTCTATCCACTGAGCTAAACTGGTCTCGGCGGGTCTCTAGTTTTAAAGATGAGGAAATGAAGCTCCCAGAGGTTGAATGATTTGTCCATGGTCACATGACTAGCGAGAGACAAGCCTTCTGTGTCCATCACACCATGGTCACGCCCTTTCAGCTGCTCCTTTTACACCCAAAAGTCTCCTCTAAGTGCCAACTGCCTTCCACTGAGAAGTTCTCTGCACTCAGGCCTTCCAAGAAAAGTTTGCAGAAGGGAGAAGAGAGAGGATGTTTGCTGAGTCCATTGTCTTTAGATACAGGAGCAATAATATGGCTTTAAAAGGATGCTAGAGCGGAAACTGGTTTGGCTCAGTGAATAGAGTGGCCTGCGGACTGAAAGGTCCCGGGTTCAATTCCAGTCAAGGGCATGTACCTTGGTTGCGGGCACGTCCCCAGTAGGGAGCATGCAGGAGGCGGCTGATGGATGTCTCTCTCATCGATGTTTCTAACTCCCTTCCTCTCTGTAAAAAATCAATAAAACATATTTAAAAAATAAAAAATAAAAGGATGCTAGGAGATTTTTAAAATAACTACCCATCTCCCAGGATCACCAGGCCTCCACATGTATTGTTTCCCGCTCTAACTCTTGCTTCTAACTCCTCAGGCTTGCTCCATTTCTTCCCTACCGGAATGTAGCTCTCTGCCTTGGCCACAGCTGAAACCCAGGAGCTAGCATTCTTGGGCAGGTGAATGTATTTGGTAAAGGGATGAATATTTGGAAAAGGGATGAATGAGTATTTGGTAAAGGGATGAATGAGTAGTAACGCTGGGCAAGACTCTGCCTTCCCCTCTGGGTCCGTTTCTTGCAGGAACACAGGGGGACGGACCTAAGTCAAACTCTCCGAGGAGCCTGGGCTGGCGGAGACCGCTCTGCCCAGGGCAGCCACTGGCCAGGGGCGGGGTGGCACAGTTCTGTCAGTACTTGGAGCCCGGTCCGGTCCGGGCGGGCAACCTCGCCTAGCTGGGGACGAAACCCCAAACAAAGGGAAAGTGCCGAACGAGGGGAGGAGGAAGCTCCGACGACCCTGGAGCGGCCGCACCCGCGTCTCCGCAGCGGGCAGCGGTGGAGGAGGCGCTCCCGGCTGGTGTCCCCCCCCCCCACTCCACCCCCAGAACCGCGCCCGGACCCCCACGCCAGGCTGCCACATACCCCTCGCCGAAAGCTCACATCCTGGAACAAAGCGCAGAAAGAATTACGTCATCGACACCCCACTAATGCGCATCCCAACTCCCGGGCTTTTCCAGGCACCGGGAGGTTCCGCCTCTCGGTGCCCAGGAGCCTGGAGTCCTCACGCCCTTAGGCCTGCGCTCTGGCCCCGCCTCCCACCCGAGTTTTGCCCTGCTATTGGCTGGGAGGACGAAGGCCTCGGAGGGCTCAGCCAATAGGAGGAGGAGCGTGGGAGGGGTGGAGCCTGAGGAAGAGATTTGGGGAGCCGAGGCTCCCTGCGGTCCCGCCAGCCCTCCTCTGGCTGCGGAGCGGAAAAGGCACCCTTCTTTCTACAGACCCCGCGCCTTGCAGTCTCAAAGCTAGGAGACTGTCAGCAGCAGCGTCTAACAATGATTTGGGGGGGCCTACTATGGCAGCGTTCCAGGTTCTGCGGATATACAGTAGGGGAGGAAATGCACTCGCTGCTCCACGGAGCTTACCTTCAAGTCAGGGGAGACAATGAAGACGTGGAGCTTGGTAGCAAGTAAGGGGAGGAAGAGGGTTACACATGAACCGAAGTGAGCCACTGAGGCCTTTCGGTGTCTGGGTCTAAGCAAAGGCCTTAAATTAGGAGGGGAGGGCACACTTTTCAAGCCATACGGGCTTTTGGATGTAACACACTTCTCTTGGGGAATTCACTGTCTGTTTGAGGCTTTCTCAAATGTAGGAAATGATGAGAAGATACTTCCAAAGTGTAAAAGTCCCCTAGCAGGTTTGACTCGGTGGATAGAGTGTAGGCTTGGGGACCAGGGTTCGGTTCCAGTCCAGGAAACATACCTTGGTTACAGGCTCCTGCAGAAGGCAACCAGTTGTGTTTCTCTCACATCGCTGTTTCTCTGTCTTTCCCTCTCTCTTCTACTCTCCCTAAAAAAATCAATGGGAAGAAATCCTTGGGTGAGGATTAAAAAAAAAAAAAGTGTAAAAGTGCATGGGACATAGTACTGCAATGTGTATTGCTTTACAATTTATAGAATACTAGGTGACACTTTATGCCATGATTTGGCAGCCTGGTAAAATGACGACTTCCAGATATATATTACCAAAATTAACAAAGAGGTGGAAATCTAAACAGCGCAACCACTGAATAAATCAAAATGTTGCTAAAGATTTGTCCCTTCCAATTCACTCCTCCCCAAGAATGGATCAGACCATTATCTTTACCCTTTAAATTCCCACATTATGCAAACTCTCCCAAAATACTTTGCAAAGGTGAATCCAAGATGGCGGCATAGGTAAACACCTATACTGCTGCCTCGCACAACAATTTCAAAACTACAACTAAAAGACAGAACGGACATCATCCAGAACCACAGGAAAGCTGGCTGAGTGGAAGTTCTACAACTAGAGGGAAAGAGAGGGGCTCACGGAGACCCAGAGGAGCTGCAAAAAGCTGAGGTACGGAGACGAGCGCGCTGAGAGAGCGGGTGCCGGAGTACCTGGCTGGCTTTCTCTGGCGGGAGGGAAACGGAGACTCCCAGCGGCATTGAACCCCTTCTCTTACGACACTAAACCCCAGATCCAGCCAAAACTCATACGGGGGGAGTTTGGACTGTGAAAAGGGAGAAGTGCACGGAAATTTAGGGGAGTTGCAAAGGATCGGAGGTCTGGTCACGCACGGCACCACGCGGAGGACGGATTGCTGATTGTGCCGCTGGCTTTCGCGAGTGGGCGGGAGACAGACCCTCCGAACTGCGCCACTTCTGAGTCCACTGGGCCCCTGTTTTGGGCGAAACCCTGGGGACCTAGACTCGTGTGGTCCTGGTTCACAGGGGAGCAGGAAAGGCAGCGGTTGGAGGCGCTGCGGGTGCGCGCGCAAAAGGACCGCTCCAGCCATTACCCAGTCACGTGAGACTCAGGGGCCGTGGAGGGCGGGGCGACTGGAAGGCAAGGCGGTCCCTTAAGCCCTGAGACTCCGCCCTCCCAAGCTCAGCAGAGGCTTCTTCGGCTGAATCCAGCACAGAAGTTTCCCCGGCACAGTGACAATGCCGAGACAAGGGAAGGGATTACAAGCAAAAGAAATGGAGGAAAAAAAACGACTGGATATAGAGTTCAAAACCACGCTTATAAGGTTTTGCAAGAAAATGCTAGAAAAGATGGATAAATTTAGTGAGACCCAAGAGAAGATGATAAATACACTGACTGAAATGAAAACTATTATGCAGAGTACTAACAGCAGACTAGAGAAAGGCAAGGATCAAGTCAAAAATTTGAAATATAAAGAAGCGTACCAACATCAGAATTGTGGGGGTGCCAGAAGAAGAGAGAGAGCAAGATACTGAAAACCTGTTTCAAGAAATAATGACTGAAAACTTCCCACATCTGGTAAAAGAAATAGACTTACAAGTCGAGGAAGCACACAGAACCCCAAAGAAAAGGAACCCAAAGAGGACTACACCAAGACACATCATAATTAAAATGCCAAGAGCAAAAGAGAAAGAGAGAATATTAAAAGCAGCAAGAGAAAAACAGTTTGTTACCTACAAGGGAGCACCCATACGACTGTCAGCTGATTTCTCAACAGAAATGATGCAGGCCAGACGGGAGTGGCAAGAAATATTCAACGTGATGAACAACAAGAACCTACAACCAAGAATAATCTATCCAGCAAAGCTATCATTCAGAATTGAAGGGCAGATAAAGACCTTCACAGAGAAGAAAAAGCTAAAGGAGTTCATCAACTCCAAACCAGTATTATATGAAATGCTGAAAGGTACCCTTTTAGAAGAGGAAGAAGAAAAAGGTAAAAGACAAAAAATTATGAACAACAAATACACATCTGTCAACAAGTGAATCTAAAAATTAAGTGAATTAAAAATCTGATCAACAGAATAAACTGGTGAATATAATAGAATCAGGAGCACAGAAAGGGAGTAGACTGATAATTCTCAGGAGGACAAAAATCATAAAGCATCAAACAGACTGTGAAATTATAGCAGAAAGATTAAAGTTAGGTGAGGTAAATAAGTGATCAATCAAAGGACTTGTATGCATGCTTATAAACATAACCAATGATCACAGACACTGGGGGGTCGGGGTACGCCTGGGAGGGAGGGGGGGCAATGGGGAGATATGTATAAAAAATTAATAAAAATTAAAAAAAAAAACAAGAAAAAAAAATACTTTGCAAAGCCAACAACACATTAATAAATTTCATCTAGTTCTGTACTTTTTAAAAAATCATCACAAACAAATGGGTTTTATACCAAAAGTGCAAAGAAATTTCATTTATTTGGAAACTTGTCAAAAGTATTACAAAAATAAATGATATGACCCATAAAATTACACCAATAGATTTCTTTTAAAACGTGATAAAACTTAGCAGCCACTCTAATAAAAACAAAATACAGTAATTACTATAGTGTGTACTATGTGCCAAGCACTGTTAAGTGCCTTACACTTATGAACTAATCTTATCCTAACTTCACTATGAGGTCGCTTCATTTTATAGATGGAAGAAACGAGATACAAGGAAACCAAATGACTTGCTCAAGATCACACACCAAGAAAGTGATGGATTCATGACTGAACCTAGAGTTCAAGGCACAAAATCTGAGTCCTTAATTACAATTCTACAATGCTGCTTCTAAAGACAGGAATACAAGGAAACGTCATATACACTACAGAATATATGTCAGAAACTAACAATGAAGTAACAGTAAGATTTCCAAGGGTACATGTAGAAGATATGAGGTCTTTGTATGTGATGGTCTATGACGAGATGCCACTTCCATCTTGAAAAGCTTCTAGTCTGGCGGTGGAGAGGAGTAGGTAGATTGTGCCTAATTTAAAGATGGTTCAATTGGAGAGTAAATTTTAAAAATATTATTTGTTAACTAGTATATGAAAATTATTTCCTACATGCTAAAAGTATTTGCCATACCCAACCTCAAAGAACCTACAATAAATTGGCATGAATTTATACACATAAGGGTTAAGTTGAGAATAATTTACAAGGCAATTTAATAACAGTTGCACATTAAAGCAGCAACTAATTTGAAGTACTGAGGTCAAATGCGTAAGAGGAATGAAGAAGCGTCTGAAGAAATCTTTCACAGACGAGCTGGATCTGAAGGGATCTAGAAATGAGGTTAATCTGGAAGATTATGAGGAACAGAGGTTAGCAAATGGGAAACAGAAAAGGTTTTCTGAGTAGGGAATACTAGTGATGGAGTCTAGACTGGAGAAGTTTAAAAAGTAAACAAACAAACAAAAAGGTAAGGCCCTCACCCATTGGCTCAGTGAACAGAGCACCAGCCCACGGACTGAAATGTCCCATGTTAGACTCCGATTGAGGGCACATATCTCAGTTTCAGGTTCGATCCCCAGCCCTGGTCCAGGCACATGCAGGAACCAACCAATCACCATGTCTCTCTCACATTAAGGCTTACCTCTGTGTGTCCTTCCCCCTCCCACCGTTTAAGAGTCAACAGAGCCCTAGTGGGTTTGGCTCAGTGAATAGATGGTCAGCCTGCAGACTGAAGGGACCCACCCAGGTTCGATTCCAGTCAAGAGCACATGCCTGAGTTGTGGGCTTGATCCCCAGTGGGGCGTGTGCAGAAGGCAGCCAATCCATGATTCTCTCTCATCACTGATATTTCTCTCTCTCCTGCTCCTTTCCTTTCTTAAATAAGTCAACAGAAAAATTTCCTCTGATGAGGATTAACAGAACAAAAAAAAAGTAGTTAAGGAGATATATAGCCAAGAGAAAATAAACAATGATCAGTCTTGGAGAATAACTTTATAAAATAGGAGAGGTGAAATAGAATAAGAAAAATATAACCTCTGTTCTTAAAAAGCATGGTATGATCATGGGGTGCATACTGAAGAAATGAGATACATTTCTAAACATTTGAAAGAGAGAGAAAAAGAGAGGGAAGAAGGTAAAAAGATAGGAGAGGAAAACAAAGAAGGAAGGAGGGAAGAAAGGGAGGAATGGATGAAAAGGAGGGAGGAAAGGGAAAACCCAACAAATACAAGAAACATGTAGTCACATTTTCCCAATAACGGAGAAGGACTGTATTGTCCCTCCCACTCTGCACCTTCATGACCCAACAGACAGCATTTAGGGAATGGCCGACTTTGATGAATGGTTCCAAGAGGGGATCAGGGTAAACATCCTTCTTATAAAGAAAGCTTAATTCCAAGTTCCTTGCTCTGTGTCTTAGAAACGTACACCTAAGAACCTGATGAAGCCAGACCTCAGAGCTTCTCTCGAGTGTGAGTTCGATAGTGGTGATTAAGAGTGGAAAGCTGACTGAAGGCTTTCCCACACTCAATACATTTGTAGGGTTTCTCCCCAGTGTGAATTCTCTGGTGTGCAACGAGGTGTGACTTTCGACCAAAGGATCTGCCACACTCATTGCATTTATAGGGCTTTTCACCCGTGTGGAGTCTCTGATGTCGAATAAGATTACTATTCTGACGAAAGGCCTTGCCACAATCGTTGCACTCAAAAGGCTTTTCTCCAGTGTGAATTCTCTGATGGTCAATCAGATCTCTTTTAGAAGATAAACCTTTCCCACACTCGTTGCACTTGTAGGGTTTCTTACCAGTGTGAAGTGCTTGATGTCGGAGAAGATATGTATTCCGAGAAAAGGCTGCTCCACACTTAATGCATTCATAAGGCTTCTCCCCAGTATGGGTTCTTAGGTGGTCATAGAGTTTGTAACTCACACTGTAAGCTTTTCCACATTCATTACATTTATACGGTTTCTCTCCATTATGGAATCTCTGGTGTTGAATGAGATTGGACATGTGCCGATAGGTCTTTCCACACTTGCTGCATTCATAGGGCTTTTCCCCAGTGTGGATTCTGAGATGAGCCACGAGCTGAGACGTCTGCCTGAAGGCCTTGCCACACTCATTACATACAAAGGGTTTCTCTCCAGTGTGGATTCTCTGGTGGTTAGTGAGGTGTGTACTCCTATTGAAAGCTCTGCCACATTCGTCACATTGATAGAATTTCTGTGCCTTCAAAACTTGATATTCTGTAGGACTACAGGACAGATTATTATGTTCCCCAAGATCCTTATACTCATCACATTCATCCTTTGTAGATTTGTTTTTATCCTCACATGTTCTTTCCAAGAACTCACTTTCTAGTCTGCTCCCTTCCTCCTCTGAGGGTGTTTCTAGCTTTATTAAAGCATCTTCACAGGCATTTCCAGCTTCTGGTCCCTTAGGAACTGCCTCGTACAGGCCTCCTGATGTCCCATCAGATGACTCTGTTCCTTTGGAAATTTCCTGCCTTGGAGCCAACTCTGAATTTTCCATCTGAGTCTCACCTGATGCAGAAAGAAAGAAGAAAAAAGTATTTTTTATCCTATTGAGGAAACAGAATCATCAGGTGCCTATGTACCTGAAAAAGCCTTCACATAAGGAATGAGGTAACAAATTGAGAATCAGAGAAAAAAATCAGAAATAGCTCAAATTGCCGAAACCGGTTTGGCTCAGTTTATAGAGCACCAGCCTGGGGACTGAAGGGTCTCAGGTTCGATTCTGCTCAAGGGCATGTGCCTCAGTTGTGGGCATATCTCCAATGGGAGGTGTGCAAGAGGCAGCTGATCGTTGTTTCTAACTCTCTATCCCTCTCTCTTCCTCTCTGTAAAAAATCAGTAAAATATATTAAAAAAAAAGAAATAGCTCAAATTTTTCTTCATGGACAAAAGACAAAGAGGGGAAAGATCAGTGGAGGAAGACGGATGACGATCTATCAGGGCAGAGAGATGCTGAGCCAGCAGTCAAGTGAGGAGGAAAACTGAAAGGTCAGAGACCAAAGCTGAAATGATGCATGGGGAGAAGCCAAGCCATTAGGAGCCACAGCAACCAGAAAGCAACTGGGAACAAAGTCTAATTGAGACAGGGCCTGGAGGGGAGAAAAGATTTGGAGTGAAAATAATGGGTCTCAGGGGAGGAGGTATGTAGGGAGCCAGCTGTGTCAACATAGTGTGAAAACTCACTTCCTTTTGTTGCTGAGGCACCCAGCTCCTCAGTCTCAATGAGGCCCTGCTTTCCGAAGTCTGGTCCAGCTGGTCAATTTGTACAGATTTCCTACCCCTTTAGCCTTATTGTAAGGAACATAACTCATCACTTACAATAACGTAAGTGCTCACTAATCCTTTCAAAACAAACTCTAACTCAACCACCCTAGCTCAATCCATTATGAGGTAAAGAGAATTTTGAAAACTGGTCATGCTGGGTGATGGGTGCAGAGAGGTTCATTGTATTGTTCTGTTTTGTCTACGTTGTACTTTTTCATGATAAAAGTTTAAAAAGAAAAAACTGAGCAAAGAAAATGTGAAGGATGCAGATGCTAAGGTACTGAGGCCCAGAATCATTACCCAGGGAGGCCAGGCTGCAGTTCACGTCCAGCATGATGTTCTGGTACGGGGTTCTCTGACTCAGTGACGGATCTTCCAACTTCTGTTCAGTGTAGTCCACAGACAGGAACTTGTACACTGCAGACCCCTGCAATGACAAGCTTCTATTGCTCAAGAGATAGTCCCACCCTGAAGGTCGGAGTCATCAGATACCAAGAGCACAGAGTAAGGGCCCTGGTGGGCAAAGAGGTGGAGGAGAAAGAAGCTGGGATGAAACATCTAAAAGGACAAGTACAGGGCCAGAGAGAGTCCATGAACTCAGTAGGTGGCACCAAGCTCAAAGGGAAGCAAGAAGGTTGGAAGCCAGAGGAGCAGTTTCAGAACGATCCAGTGCCCCTGAGATAAGCTCTAGCTCAGTGGTTCCCAACCTTTTTTTTGGCCATGACCCACCTAAGCATCTCTAAAATCCTAATGCCCGTCCTGTGACATATAATTCTTATTTTTTTAAAAATGAACTCTTATTCATGTGGAGAAAGCCTAAAAGGCTATTAACTTGGTCTAGACAAGCTTCCAAAGAATATGATCCATGAAAGAGAAAAATAAAAGAACAAAAGAACAGCTGAAGTACTGAAGAAGAAATCACTAAGAAATTGTTAAAAAATAATATGAAGTGATATGAAAAAAATAGCAATTAGCCAGTTTGGCTCAGTGGATAGAGAGGACTGTAGGGTCCCAGGTTCAATTCTGGTCAAGGGCTCGTGCCGCATTTGCAGGTGCCTCCCTAGCCTGGGCCCTAGTCCTGGGCTCATGCAGGTGGCAACCAATCAATGTGTTTCTCTCACGTTGATATTTCTCTGTCCCTCTCTCTTCCAATCTCTCTAAAATCCATGGAAAATATGCTCAGATGAGGATTAGGAAAAAAAAAAAAGCAAATAAAGTTTTATAAAACATATATGAGAGAACTGCAATGTATAAATATGTCACAACATATGCTTAATATACTGTATATAAAATCCCTAGGATGGTAAGAAATGCAAAAAAAATTCAGTTAACTCATTCTCGAATTGTCGCCCCCCTTAAAAATCAAATTGTCCCCTTGTGTCCCATGTTGGGAACCACTGCTCTAGCTACCGGTATTCTGGGCCTCAGACTCAGGAACTCACAAAAGACAGACAGAAGCAAGCTCACCTGGGGCCTGACCATCTGAAGCACAGTTTCTGCTGCTTGGTCTCCTATGTTCCTCACTTGGGGAAGGGAAGACACTGGGCAAGCACAATGAGCTGAAGGAGGAAAGAAATCTATGAGTGGACAAGCCCCGCCCTTGGCTTTAATAAGGTCAGTATCCCACAGAGTGGACTCAAGAGGATCCAGGCAACTCCACACGGTTTCACACCCCTTGTCCCTACAGGCGTATTCCTAAGTGTGCTGTGAACTTTCCAAGGAGAGTGAAGTACAGGACCTGGTCAAATTGAAAACTGCTCTGCCTCACTCTCTGCAACCTCTCCTAAGGATGCTAGACTTCTGACGACTTCCTCCCCACATGGCTACCGCCTCACCTGATTTCCCCCTTAGATCTCTGGCCCCCCATTCTCTTCCTTGTCTGCCCTCTAATTGGACACTCCAGAAGCTCAGATGCTAGTGCTTTCCTTTTCTCCCTGTCAAGAGAGTTCACCAACTCTCACTCTTCTAATTATGCTCTTAAGTTCTCAGTTCTTTCCTAAATCCCTTCTACAAGCTTCCAGATGCTTGGACATTTCATTTGCTGCCCCAGAATTCTTAAGTTCAGTGTCTCAAATGTGTGTTCTTAACATTTTCCTTTCCTAAGTTCTGTCAATGATTCCAGACATTGTCCAAAACCCTCTAATCCCCCCGCTTCTCCCTTATCCCATGGATTTTTCCTTCACAATGCCTGTCACTTCTATCACTTTCCACTCCGTTTAACCTCACGCAGGCAATAATCACCTCACATCTAGTCTACACTAGCCTCCTACTAAAGCTTCCCACCACTGGTCTACCCTTTGGATCAGTAATGCTCACATATGCCAGAGTAATTGTCCTGAACTTCTTACCCTTAACTCTAAGGCCTTGTACAAACAGACCCTAGCTCTCAAATGTAGTCCTCCTTGACCCTACATCAACAGGGTCCAAGGATTAACCACTTAAGTCTTTTTTTAAAATATATTTTTATTGATTTTTTTTACAGAGAGGAAGGGAGAGGGATAGGAGTTAGAAACATTAATGAGAGAGAAACATTGATCAGCCGCCTCCTGCATGCCCCATACTGGGGATGTGCCTGCAACCAAGATACATGCCCTTGACCAGAATCGAACCTGAGACACTTCAGTTCGTAGGCCGACACTCTATCCACTGAGCCACACTGGTTTTGGCTTAAGTCTTTGTTTATATTCTCTACTAGGTGTCCTCCACCCTTAAAGTTTCTACTTGAGCCTTAGCCAGTTTTGTTCAGTGGGTAGAGCATCAGCCTGTGGACTGAAGGGTCCTGGTTTGATTCCGGCCAAGGGCAAGTGCCCGGGTTGTGGGCTCAATCCCCAGTGTGGGCATGCAGAAAGCAGCCATGCAATGATTCTCTCCCATCATTGATATTTTTTTCTCTCCTTCGCTCTTCCTCTCTGAAATCAATAAAAATATATAAAAGAAAAAATTTCTCCTTGATTTTTCACTATCCAACACCACTGCCATCTCATCCATGAAGCATCCATCTCCTACCAACCCCAGCTCACCATTAACAATGTCCACATTGCTCATTTGTGATGGCATCAAATGCCTGAGAATGGATATCACTCATGTCTCTTATGAGACTGACTCTTACACTATGACCGACTCCCTGCTTAGTAGGTAACTAAATGGCTCTTTGAAAGCACAGTGACAGTACACTATATACTATCTCTGCTGCCATCAATGCCTTTGCCATGACAAAAACTTGCTAAATACATTAATAATTAAAGAATAAGCAAAAGGGAACAGAAAAAGTCTCTATGGAAGGAAGACAGAGGGCAGGGAAATGAGGGATTCCAATAAGGTGGAGAAGTGGAGATGAAGGAAAAGTGATTCCAGAAGAGAGAAGAGAGGTATGACCAGAGCCGGAGAGGCAAGTACCGGAGTGCCCGTTGGGGAGGCAGTATGCCCCTGGGTCATGAGGCGGCTCCAGGTGGGCTCCAGGGGCTGAGCCGTTACTGAGGAGTGAGGTAGAAGGAGATTCCTCTGTTGCACTCAAGGCTGTCATCTTCTCCAAATGCATTTCCTGTTTCTGTGCTGGAGCTGAAACCTAGAGACAAGGAAATACAATTGGGTTCAAGAGATAATTCTTGAAGGTACAGAATCCAAAACCTCTAAGAAGCATCCTAGAAAGCAAGCCAGGGAAAGGAAGAGCCAGAGTATCTTTCCAGCCCCAGCCTAGCCTACTAGGCAGTATCTGCAGCCTGTAACTCTCATCCTTCTGTTGACTTCCTGCTAGAAGCTTGAAGATCGGATTATATAACCACTTTCCCTCTGTGTCAGTTCCTCAGACACAAACTGCTTTAAGAATCATCCAGGAAAAAGGAGGCAGGAGAGCAATTCAGCACACTCCCTAGGACCAAGCCTATAGAAGAGACTAAACAGAAGTGCCAAAAAGTTAAAGAATGATAGCTGTGTATATCTGTATGTGCACAAATAACGCTACTGAGGCTGACAGCTGAAGCAATATCCCCAAAACAGTGGCTGACAAACTTCAAAAGAACTTTTCCAATTTCTCTCAGCAAAAGTGTCTCCTCTTCAGAGAAACCATCCCTGACCACACTGACAAAGCAAAGACAGTCACTCTTTCCAATTACCTGATTATATTTTCTATTGCATGTCTTATCTTATTTACACCTTTATTGTATACGTCTCCCCAATGAAATATAAACTTTTTCTCTTGACCACTAGCTTCTAGAACAATGCTGGGCCCAACATTGGTGCTCAATTAATAATATTTGCTGTCTGACTTCCTCTTGATATTTTTCTACTGGTTTTTAGAATTATCTGCAAACTCAGTTTTCAATAGGAACTATATCTCCTCAATAATTTATATTAGAAGTCAAATAGGATCAGACAATATCAATTTTTAGAGACTTTGCCTTTGAGAATATCTCAAAGCACAGACCTTTTCTTGCTAACCATTGCTGCTGTCATCAAACAAGCTCCTCACAATCTCATGATTACTATTTTTACCAGCATTTGGAACAGAAAATCTAAAACATCTAAATAAATCACATTTATAAGCTCATTCACTCTGCAGATACATAGTACATCAGAAGGAGACAATAACTGCTCCTCTGACAAACCATACTGGACTTGCCCAATTGGGCTACATCTGCTGAGGGGAGGGAACTTGCTTCTTTACTGTGTCTCTCTCCAGTGCAGTGGTGGAACGAGGGAGGCTCCCTGGGGTCTGTGGTGATCAGGTTTTGCACTGGGGAGATCTTATAAATGGAAGTAACAGTTCTCTTTTAAAAAAAATATGTTTTAATTGATTTTAGAGTGAGAAAGAGAGAGAAACATCAATGGGAGAGAATGAATGGGAGAGAATCATTGATCGGCTGCCTCCTGCATGTCCCCTACTGGGAATCCAGCCTGCAACACAGCACATGCCCTTACCGGGAATCAAACTGGTGATCTCTTGGTACATGGGTCACAGCTCACTCACTGAGCAAAATAGCTGAGCGGGAGTTACAGTTCTTAAATAAAGCAGCTCTGGAAATTGGCAAAAGATGTGACAACTAAATTTTGTAATTTAACAGCAGTTAAACCCTGGCACACTTCCCGTTCATTATCTAGGACTCATAAATTTCCTTTCCTCACAGGCATGCAATCCCCATTCCAATTTTCATTAGATGGCATTCCACAGCAAGATACTAGGGGAAAGCTAGGGGTTTAGAACATAGGGAGCTAGAAAAGTCTAGTTCCTACACTTCGTGGTCATCAGCAATAATCACATGTTGGCTAAGTCTCAGGGTCAAAGGGAACACCTACTAGCTCTTTCATCTTAAATGAGTCAATTAACCTCTCTGTGCTCATATCACTTGTCAAATGGAGATAATGATTACTATTTTCATATTTTGTAAGCCTGCTAGAAGCTAAAATAAAAGGATATAAAAGCATTTTTCAAGTTGCATGATTCTGTAGTCCTTCAAGCCCCAGTGTGCACACATGCACATGCTCCCTCTGGCTAAGCAGACTGACTGATCTGCCCTGACATTCCTTAATTGCCCCATGTCAAACTTCCATGAGAAAGCTTATTTATTCATTTAGCCATAAATACATATTATGAGTCTGTGCTAGGAGATTCAGCCCTGTTCTCATGTCTTTTTTTGTTGTTGTTAATCTTCATCTGAGGACTTTTAGATATACAGTGAAAGAGAGGGAGAGGGAGACACATCGACTAGCTGCTTTCTGCATGCACCCCTACGAAGGTCAGGGATTGAACCTACAACCTAGGTACGTGTCCTTGCCTGGGAATCAAATCTGAGACCCGTCAGTGTGTGGGCTGATACGCCAACCATTGAACACACCAGCCAGGGCGCTGCTCTCTTGTCTTCACATCAGAGAGTTGACAATTGTGGCAGAGTAAAAAATGGAATCCAAAGACCCCACTCCTAGGTTTAGCTGCTCTATCAACTGTTAGTCACTCTCTTGGGTTTGTTACTCCGTTACTTTTTTAAAAAATACCTATTTTTTTGATTTCAGAAAGGGAGAGGGAGACAGACAGAAGAAACAATGAGAATCATTGATCGGCTGCCTCCTGCACACCCCACACTGGGGATCAAGCCCACAACTCAGGCATATGCCCTGACTGGGAATCGAACCGTGACCTCCTGGTTCATTGGTCGATGCTCAGCCACTGACGTCTTTTTTCTGAGGCTCCCTGGATAAAAAAGACTGAATTTTAATAGAGGGAGCATTTTCTTCCGCTTAAAGCAAAAGTGAGGAAATAGAAAAATTTTTCTTCCACCCTCCTCACCAAATGGCACTCTAAACAGTTCTTTAAGCCATTTGTCTTTGCCCAGGGTTGGGCCTACTTGCTCTCTAGATCCCAATGGTGGTTGATTTATTTCTGTGTGTTTGTTTACACAAGGAAATACTGGATGACAATGGATTTGATAATGCCAAAAGGGCACTGGCTAATACTCTTGGAAAAAGATTTAGCCCTAGGACTCCCAATCCACTGGAAGTGATTCCCTAAGCATAGATATGTAATCATTTTTTAAAAAGCACTGAGTAAAAGTATGTGATGGTATTTGAGAAATTATATTAGTTTTTCCTGGTAAACTGAAAAGGAGTAAGCACAGAGGAGACCCTAATTCACCCTGTTCGGTTACAAGAGAGCAATCTGAGACTCATCTGAAGAAACTGACTTATTCATGGTGTGATGGTCTTTTGATGTGTCAATTTAGCATTAACCTAGGTGTTGCTGTTAAGATATTTTGTACATGTGATTAAAGTCCATAATCGGTTTACTTTAGTATCCTAGATAATTTGGATGGGCCTGACTTAATCAGTTGGAAGACCTAAAATTCAGAACTGATAGTTCCGTTGAAGAAATTCTGCCTGGGACAGCAAGCTTCCGCCTGTGCCTGAGTTTCAGGCAGCCCTTCCAGTTGGCCTGCCCTACAGATTTCAGACTTGTCTTGCCAGCTCCCATAATCACACAAGCCACTTTCTGTCACTAATATAAATATGTATATAACTACATAAAATAATTGTATACTGGTTTTTCTTCTTTGGCTGGTTTTTCTTCTTTGGCTGAACCTTGAGTGATATAAATGGTCATTGAGCGAGTTAGCTCTGTGGTCCTGTAAGTCAGATTTCTCCGTTATCCCAGTTTTGATTCTCCAGCTTTCCCTCTAATCTTAATTACCTTGGCTTTAAATTTGAGAGATCCTAGGGAAATAGGAAAAATTGAAATTAGAGGTAGAGCTGAAACCGGTTTGGCTCAGTGAATAGAGCATCAGCCTGAGGACTGAAAGGTCCTTGGTTTGGTTCTGGTCAAGGGCATGTACCTTGGTTGCGGGCACATCCCCAGAAGGAGGCGTGCTGCTCTCATCGATGTTTCTAACTCTCTATACCTCTCCCTTCCTCTCTGTAAAAAAACAATTATATATATATATGTGTGTGTGTGTGTGTGTGTGTGTATGTGTGTGTGTGTGTGTGTGTATATATATATAAAAGTATATAAAAAATATATATATATAAAAGAAAAGAAATTAGAGGTAAAGAAGCAAAAAGACCCTAATTGGCTTAGAAAGCTAGGAAAGGGAAAAATGTTTATGAAGCCCCAAATGTCACCGCTTATAAGGAACATAAAAGGCAGGAAGAGAAAGAATTGACTCTGAGAAGTCCGAAGAAGGGAGTAATGAGAACTTCTCAAACGAGGACCCATGTCATCAGCATACCTGAGGTTCACCTCTGGTCACCATGCTCCCGCATTCTAACCAACGTGCAGATTCTCTACCGCCCGGAGTGCTGTGTGGATCTCCAGGCTGGAGCTGGGCTCACAAAACACTATTTCACAAAGTGATTCACAGCTTGGCTGCAACCTGCATTTCTGTTTATGGCTTGGAGCACAAACAGAAGTGTATGACTAGCTCAGGATTCCTAAGAGCAAACCAGTCTAGGGCCTAAGGAATGGAGAATGCCTATTCCCAAGCTAACCTGAGCATTAGAGAATGGTTCCAGATGCCAACTACTCACCTTTCCCGATCCACTGAGGTGTCTCTGGAAATCCTCCACCACGGCCACGGCTTCCTCGCCACTCTTGGGGTGATGCAGCTGTACCCAGGTCCGGAGCTGGCCGGGCAGGATGCTCAGGAACTGCTCCAGCACCAGCAGCTCCAGGATCTGCTCCTTGGTGTGCACCTCGGGCATCAGCCACCAGCGGCAGAGCTCCCGCAGTCGGCTCAGCGCCTCCTGGGGCCCAGACGTCTCATGGTAATACAACTGCCTGAAGTGTAGCCGGAAAATTTCACAAACAGGAAGGTGGTTCTTCTGGAGGTTGCAGTCTTGCCCCCAGGTCTGGCTCCCTGGCTCCTGTTTCTGGACCACAGCACTGCCCGGGACGAGACCTAAAGTTTCCCTGCCTGGGGTGGCCATTGTGACCCCAAAGCGAAGCTTGGTCCAACAGCAGTTTGTCTGATTAAAATGATGGTCTATAATTCAGGTCCCAGGAGCTGATTTTCAAAGTTGTGATGTAGGGTGAAGGAAGTGTCACCTACAAAAACATAAGAGAAATCCAAGTCCTCAGAGTGTTCAGCCCCAGGCTGATAACAGACCCTCCACATTTAAAAAGGAAAGCTCCGCCAAGACCGGTTTGGCTCAGTGGATAGAGCATCGGCCTGTGGAATGAAAGATCCCAGGTTCGATTCCGGTCAAGGGCATGTACCTTGCCTGCGGGCACATCTCCAGTGAGGGGCGTGCAGGAGGCAGCTGACCGATGTCTCTCTCTCATCGATGTTTCTGACTTTCTATCCCTCTCCCTTCCTCTCTGTAAAAAATCAATAAAATATATTTTAAAAATAAAAATAAATAAATAAAAAGCTCCAGAAAAAACAACAACAAAAGACCAAGCGCACAACTGGGGCAGTCTAAGCATCTTTGCAAGTGACTTACCTACTTAAACTTTCAGCGGCTCCCTAGAAGATAAAACTTAAATATCTATACCTGGCACTCTCAGTCCTTCACGCAGTCTTAGACTTCTGTTGTAGCCATACTTTCTACCACTCTCTCCGGGTACCCAGCTTAGAATAGTAACAATGATCTTCAAATGTGGGAAATGCAAGATGATTCAAAGGGTACATAAGAAAACACTAAGTTGTTATTTAACTCATATTTAGTGCATGTTTTCTAATGTGCATTAAATTTGTAAAATAGCACATATCTTTAACTTACAAATAAACCTATGTTGGAAGTGTATGCTCAACATTTTTCTACTCTTTTCTATTGAGCTAGAGATGCACAATAAAGTTGGGACTAAAGCTCTAGAGCAGCGGTTCTCAACCTGTGGGTTGCGACCCCTTTGGGGGTCGAACGACCCTTTCACAGGAGTCGCCTAAGACCATCAGAAAATGCAGATACTTACATCAGGATGCATAATAGTAGCAAAATTTCATGGTTGGGGGTCACCACCCCATGAGGAACTGTATGCAA
The DNA here is from genome assembly GCA_011751065.1 of Lasiurus cinereus. Taxonomy (NCBI): domain Eukaryota; kingdom Metazoa; phylum Chordata; class Mammalia; order Chiroptera; family Vespertilionidae; genus Lasiurus; species Lasiurus cinereus. The sequence goes on from JAAGEH010000143.1 coordinate 418,349, forward strand.
GGGTCGCGGCCTTAGGAAGGTTGAGAACCACTGCTCTAGAGACACAGCTAAAATACTCTTCCCCTGTTTGGATTTTTCTTCCTCTTTTCAGCTTTTAAAAAATATGTTTTTGATTTCAGAGAGGAAGGGATAGAGAAAAAAAATCAATGAGAATCTTCAACTGGCTGCCTCCTACATGGCCCCTACTGGGATCAAGGCCACAATCAGGGCATGTGAGGACTGGGTGAGAATCTTAGGGTGAGCTCCTGACTCAGGTTGCCACTCAGCTACTGGGCCACCCTGGCTGGGCTTCCTTTCAACTTCTGACAAACTCCTACTTATTTGTCAAGACCCAAATGCCATTTTCTCTCTCTCTTTTAAAAAAAATAATTTTATTAATTTTTTTACAGAGAGGAAGGGAAAGGGAGAGTTAGAAACATTGATGAGAAACATTGATCAGCTGCCTCCTGCACACCCCCTACTGGGGATGTGCCCGAAACCAAGGTACATGCCCCTGCCTGGGATCGAACCCAGGACCCTTCAGTCCACAGGCCGACGCT
>JAAGEH010000143.1:418992-550483 GCA_011751065.1 Lasiurus cinereus
CCTGCACTGTGCGCTCGGCCAGGCAGGCGTCTGCGAGGCCGCTCACCTGGCCACGGGTGCCTCGCTCATCGCTGCACCCGCAGGGGCCCGGCTGCGGCTCGGGCGCCGCTGGTTGGGGGGATGCGACGAAGAGGAGGCTGCTTCTGAGCGCCGCAGGGACGGTGCCGCCGGCCGCGGGGCGAAGCATGGGCCTGGCCGGCGTGGCCGACTCAGTCTAACGACCCCGGCCCCGGCAGCCCCTCCCTGGTTCCCCTTCCCCAGGCAGCCCCTGGTTCCCCGCCCCAGGAAGCCCCTCATCCCCCGCCCCAGGCTGCCCCTCGCTCCCCGCCCCGGTCCACTCACTGGGGGTACCGCTGCGGCGCCGCCTCGGCACACAACACCGTGCTTGCCGGCAGGAGCAAAAAAACAATGGCCGACCCGGAAGCCAGAGCGGACCCACTTCCGGCCGCTCCGGGAACCCGGAAGTCTCGGCCCTGAAGGTGGGCTGGCGCGCGCCTGCGCCGCCGGGAGTGAGCGAGGTCGCAGCTGAGTTGCCGGGACGACTCGCTCCCACGCCGAGCCAGCCTCCGCGAGGGCAGCGGAGCGGGGCCTCAGGCCGCATTTGGGGTTCTCAGCCCATTCAAAGTCATGGGCATCAGACGCTCCCTCGCTCCGCCCCTTCCCCTCTGGGTGGCCTTGGGAAAGATACCCAGCCCCTGAGTCTTGATACCCATCAATGCAGAAGATGCAGAGCACAGTGTGTGTGCCACAGGGGTCTATGAGCACGGGAACGGGTAACATACAGACTATTATTACACGGCAGGTCAGCAGTTTTCAACCGGTGTGCCTGCAGAATTTTTAAAACATGCAATACTTGACTTATTGAGTCAGGGACACTACCACTTTTCCCTTAGATTGTCAAATAGTGAAATAACAACAGCTTGAACACAATGATAGCCAACAGGCGTCCCGTGTGAATGAATCCTGATTATACCTATTTTTGTCGGATTGGAAAAAAAAAGTGTATATATTTTTTGGTGTGCCGCATAATTTTAATAATAAAATGGAAAAGGTTGAAAATCACTGCTATATATGATGCTCAGAGCATTTTCGACTACTCGTAAGTCTCAATGAAGTGAACAATAGGCATCTGCAACTTTAATGAGGAAACAGGCTCAAAGGCTGAGATATTTTGGCCCATATATGTGGTTAATCTTTCCTAAAACTGCACCCAAATTCTGGTGGCCAAGGAACAGATAAAAAACTGCACCCAAATTCTGGTGGCCAAGGAACAGATAAAAAACTGCACCCAAATTCTGGTGGCCAAGGACGGTTGGCCACCATAATCTAGATGCAGTTGTCTAGCATCTAGGAGGCAGAAGCAGGATGTGAACAGTGTCCTCTGCTAATATGACTCAGGGGCACCATTTCTGGGTGCACTGGCCATGGGTGTAGGGTAAAGGATAAGAAGAGCCACTTTCCAGTGGAGTTAACTATGTATTTTACATACCTCATTGTAGCCCAGCAAGTAGGTCCTTACAGGGTCTGAAATATCAGTTTCTGGGATGTTTGGGGATGAACAATACCCCAGTGTTCTGGGCCACCTGACATGTTGTCCCTCAGGTGTCTGCACAAGCCAAGACAGAAGCAACCTGCTGCAGAGTTCTCAGCAAGTTAGAGCCGGTTTCTTAGACTAGTCTTTGCCCACTGAGTCTAATAAGTGACCTTCTGATTTCAAGGTCACTCTCTACTTGGAAACCTCACAGGGAGCTCTTAACTATCTGGTCCTAGCTTCGGCCTGACATTGCCATTGGACGTGACACGTTAATCCATGAAGGCCTCAGTGACTTAGGGTTCGGGAGCAGGAAATCTCTTGAGGCCACACACGTAGAACCTGCTCAAGCTCTTCCGAGATGGGAAATTTTGTTTAAAATCAGAGGAAAGCCTGCCTGGCCAGTGATGCTCAGTGGTTGAGCATTCACCCATGAACCAGCAAGTCACGATTTGCTTCCCAGAGTAACTAGTCCACCCTGCGCTGCATATAGCCAATTACAGTGACACCAGAGTGTTAGTGAAAGAAAGTGGCTTTCAATGTACAGCTAGCTCTACACAATGGAGAAAGGGACAGAAAGGGTTGGAAAAAAAACCAAATTTTTCAATCCAGGGTATGGGGCAGGTCAGAAGGCTTCAGAGGACAGGCATGCAGAAACACCGGCGGGGCAAGTTTTAATTGCAGCACTTTGGAGCGTGGACATAGATAGCAAGATGTCAGCATCGGATCTTCCTTGACAAGACTCCTCACTTCTGAAAGGGTTCTGATATTCAAGTTCCAGTGATGTCCCCGGAAAGGAACTTGGGGTAGTTCAGAGGTGTGGAGCAGAGCCTGAGAGATCAATCAGCGACATGCTGGCGCTGGCCACTAGGAAATATATCCGAGGGCAACACAAGCAGCTACCTGGCCCCTCCACAGCAGCTTGTGGCACGCCTCTGCCATGGCAACACGTGCTTTATGGCATTGGCCGCACACCCTCACGGTCTCTGGTGCTGTTGGTAAAAGACATCTGCTCTGGCCCTCACCGGTTTGGCTCAATGGATAGAATATTGGCCTGTGGACTGAAGGGTCCCGAGTTTGATTCCAGTCAGGGGCATGTACCTTAGCTGTGGGCTCATCCCATAGGGGTTGTGCAGGAGGCAGCTGGTTTCTCTCTCATTGATGTTTCTAAATCTATTCCCCTCCTTTCCTCTCTGTAAAAAAATCAATAAAATATATATATATATATTTAAAAAAAAAAAAGACGTTTGCTCTGTCAGAGGCTGGGCAGTGCCCTGATGTTGCTGCAGCTCTTTTTCAAGCGGCTTCAGGATTCCACCTGCTGGCCAATAGCCCCATGTTCACCAACGCATGAGCCTGGTTAGAACGCACCCAAAGGAGAAAGCATACGGAGGCGCGGGAAGGTGTTGGTGTGTCGATGGCTGGGAATAAGAAAGGACCTCCGGCCTGGCTTGTGGCGGTGATGGGGGAAGCAGAGATTCGTCCTGGAAACCAGCATCTGGCTCCCTTCATTGGAGGAGGCCCCAGGGAGTAAGGAGTGACCTCTTACCCGCTCCTTCCTGCCAGGACCCGGCAGCGGTCACTGGTCACTGGTCCATCATAGCTATTTCGACCCCTAGCTCTGGATTTTATTCTTAGGTGGAGGGCTGGGGGGACGATGTAAAGGCAGGGTGGGTGGGTCGGGAAGCCCCAAGGTCAGCCCTGCACATACCTTGGGAGGGGAGTGGGAACACAGGCCAAGGCTGACAGAGCTGCAGGGCCCGAATGGGCCTGGGAGAGTGGAGGGCAGGCGTGTTGTGGGGGAGGTGCGGGGCGTCGGAGATGCGCCCTCCGATGACTTGGGCAGTGGCGGGCCAGCCCGGGGACGGGAACCGGGAGAAGCCGAGACGTCGGCCCTCCCACGTTCCTAGAGCGGCCGCCGCGGTCTGGACGGTGACGCGTGCGTGATGGGATCCCGCAGCGAGACGGGCGCGCAGCGAGCGGCCAGGGGCGGGGGGGCGTCGGAAGCTGCGGTGCGGCGGGGGGACTGGCGGGGGTGCCGGCCTGGCCTGCGGGGAGCGGCGGCGGCTGAGGTCCGGCCTGAAGGCTGCGCCCGGGGCGGGTTGGCTGGTGCTGGACCCGCGTCGCCGAGGGCGGATCGGAGGGCGCTTCAGCGCCCGGGGCGCCCGCAGGAGACAGTGCGGCGTCTTTGGGTTCCCGTGCTTTCTCTGCTCTCCCGATGGTGCACACAAAGCGGGCGCCCTACCGAGGACGCGGGGGCGCGGGTGAGTGACAGGAGAGTAAAAGTAACGGCGACCCGGCAGTGCTCCCGTCTGGAGGCTTCCTGGTCTTTAACCTCTGACGCCTTCTTGCACCAGCTCATCTATATGCATACACATATATATGTTAGGAAATGAGATCATGCGATTGCTTTTAAAAAACGGATCCTGTAAAACAAGGCCGTGATGAAAATATACATACAGCATTGTCCAAAGGATATATATAAGCATTTACTGTTTCACCGTTTTAAAAGTGTATGTAGCTCAGTGTCAATGCACATTCCTGCTGTTGCTTCTAGGCAAGTTATAATATCTTTTCCCGTTTGTGGAATGCGTTTGTTCTTATAGCTGGTTAATTTTGGTGCTAGCAATCTGATACCACTGAAACATGTTTCCAAGAATGATTAAAAGAAACATTTTTGTTTGCGATTTATTTTCCCATAGTACACAGAGCATATTCACTGCTGTAACCTCAGTGCCTGATACATAGTTACTTGCTCATTAAATGTTGTTAAATTAATGAACGAATGAATCCCAATCGGAATAAGAATGGGTCAGAATTGAATGTCCTTGATTGCTGAGTTAATCCTAAATTCAGGGTGAGGCCAAAGTAGATTTACAGGTGTATGAGAAACAGTTTCTTCTTTTTTCTTTCTTTCTTTTCTTTTTTTTTTTTTGCCACGCAACAAAACTTTTATGAACATTTTGAACAAATTCACTCATTACTGAACTGTAATTTTAAAACTTAAATGGGAGAAACAGTTTATTCTTGTATTGTTAATTATTACATTATTTTACATACAAGTATAAACCTACTTTTGCCCCACCCTGGGTTTAAGATATAAACCAGGAAAAAACAGTAACAACTCAAACTTCTTCAGTTTGAAACCTTTAAATTTTGAGTAATTGGAGACTTACGGAAGGTTGCAGAACTATACAGAGTTCCCTTATCTTCTTTACCCATTCTGCCTTCAGTTAATACCCTGCATAACCATACTACTACCATCAGAATTAAGAAATTCACAGCGGTGCCGTATGATGAATGAAACTGCTTACTACTTTAATAGGTTCTGATTATTGATTGACTCTTTGTGTTCCAGGATGCAGTCTAGAATCCCTCAGGTAGTTGTCATGTCTACTTCTCCTTCAAACTGGCAGGTCCTCAGAAGTCTCTCAGTCATTCTTTGTTGTTTTTTGACATTAATATTTTGAAGTATTTTGTATTTGTACTTTTAAAAAATATATATTTTTGCCAAACTGGTTTGGCTCAGTGGATAGAGTGTCGGCCTGTGGACTGAAGGGTCCCGGGTTCAATTCCGATCAGGGGTATATACCTTGGTTTCAGACACATTCCTGGTGGGGGGGGTGCTGGAGACGGCTGATCGATGTCTCTCTCTCATCAATGTTTCTGACTCTCTATCCCTCTCCCTTCCTCTTTGTAAAAAAATCAATAAAACATATTTAAGCCGAGACTGGTTTGGCTCAGTGGATAGAGCGTCAGCCTGTGGACTGAAAGGCCCCAGGTTCGATTCCGGTCGGGGGCATGTACCTTGCTTGCGGGCACATCTCCAGTGTGGGGCGTGCAGGAGGTGGCTAATTGATGTCTCTCTCATTGATGTTTCTGACTTTCTATCCCTCTTCCTTCCTCTCTGTAAAAAGTCAATAAAATATATTTTTAAAAAATATTTAAAAATATATATATATTGATTGATTGATTTCAGAGAGGAAGAGGGAGAGAGAGATAGAAACATCCATGATGAGAGAGAATCATGGATCAGTTGCCTCCTGCAAGTTCCCCACTGCGGATCGAGCCCACAACCCAGGCATGAATCGAATCTGGGACCTTTCAGTTCGCAGGCTGACACTCTATCCACTGAGCCAAACCAGCTAGGGCTCATATTTATACTTTAGAATGACATCAATTTGCTTTTGTTATATGTTTTCTCCGTTTTGAGAATGATGTTGATGTGTTTTATTACTGGTGATATTAATCTAACCCTGTGGTGTCTGCCAGGTTTTATGACTGTAAAAATTGTCTTTTTCCCTTTGGTGCTAGCATTATGATATCACTAAAACATGTTTAGCGGTATCATAATGACAAGATTTTGAAAATCTTATTATGATACCACTCCGGCACCTGGGACCCAGGCTGCTTTCCTCCTCCAGCCGCCTGCAGGCACCCAGGACCTGGGCTGGCTTCCCTCCGGCACTGGCTTCATCAGGAAGGATGTCCAGAGTGACATCCAGAATGACAGTTGGCCTAATTAGCATAGTACTCTTTGATTTTATATATATTTTTGTTGTTGTTAATTCTCACCCAAGGATATTTTTTCCCATTGATTTTTAGGGAAAGTGGAAGGAAAGGAGATGGGGGTCGGAGGGAGAGAGAGAAACATTGATGTGAGAGAGACACATCAACTGGCCCCCTCCCTCATCTGCCTCATTGGCCCAGGATGGGGATCAGACCCGCAACCCAGGTGCGACCCTTTGTGCACAGGCCAAGCCTAGGTGAAGATACTTTGAGACTTTGCGTAGAAATATCCTCTTTGTCTCTGCCTTTCACCAGTCAATTAGCATTCTCTGGGGGATCTTGCCTGCAGTGATGATTTCGGTAATGGTTTAATGGTGACTTTGATTTCCATTATTCCTCCTACATTTATTAACTGGAGTTCTTTGTGGGGAAGGGTTGTGCCTTCATCCCCTTTTGTCTGTGTATTCCATGAAGTTATATCATTGTGTGACCTTAGAGGTGTAAGTTTTTTCTTTGGTTTATAATGCAGCGCTGTTGTTCATTTTGATTTTGTTTTATTTTATTTTTTTAAAATATATTTTACTGATATTTTTACAGAGAGAAAGGGAGAGGGAGAGAGTTGGAAACATCGATGGGCCATTTTGTTTTTTAATCTGTTCCCGCTTTGGCCATTGAGAGCTCTTTCAAGTTGCCTTGTTTCTCCCCTGAGGTGCTCCCGTCCTTTTCTCTGTCTGCCTGATTTTCTGGCATCACAAACGACTCAATTTGTATCTTCTCTAATGTGGCCTGGAATCAACCATTTCCCCCCAAAGACTCTGGTTCTGTTTATTAGAGAAAGAATGGTCAAGTTTGGGGAAGTAGGTTTGAGCTTCTTTCTTCCTTTCTTTTTTTATTTTAAAATGTTTTTATTGCCCTGACCAGTTTGGCTCAGTGAATAGACCGTTGACCTGGGGACTCTAGGGTCCCAGGTTCGATTCCAGTCAAGGGCATGTGCCTTGGTTGCAGGCACATACCCAGTAGGGAATGTGCAGGATGCAGCTGATCGATGTTTCTCTCTCATCAATATTTCTAACTCTCTATCCCTTTCCCTTCCTCTCTGTAAAAAATCAATAAAACAGCCGAGACCGGTTTGGCTCAGTGGATAGAGCATCAGCTTGAGGACTGAAAGGTCCCAGATTCGATTCCGGTTGGGGGCATGTACCTTGCTTGCGGGCACATCTCCACTGTGGGGCGTGCAGGAGGCAGCTGATCGATGTCTCTCTCTCATCGATGTTTCTGACTTTCTATCTCTCTCCCTTCCTCTCTGTAAAAAAATCAATAAAATAAATCAATAAAATATAGTAAAAAATGTTTTTATTGGTTTTAGAGAATGAGGAGGTGAGAGGGAGAGAGAGCAATAGAAACATCAATGATGAGAGAAAATCATTGATCGGCTGTTTCGTGCACACTCCCCACTGGGGATTGAGCCCACAACCTGGGCCTGTGTCCTGACCCGGAATCGAACCCTGATCTCTTGGTTCATAGGTCACCACCCAACACTGGCCAGCTTTCTTAATTTTTATACACGTGCAGTATTAGCTCTTACCAATCTAGTGCTCCTGGGTCTATACAGGATCCCCACACCCGGAGTGTTGCTCTCCCCTTCAGACCTTTGTCCCAGCATTTTGGCTTTTCAAAATCTTGTCACTATCCTATCATACCAGAATCACTTCTTTTTGATACTTTTTTCCTAATCATACCCTCATAATGTAAAACTCCCTTCAACTCTCATCTTTGCCCACACTATTTCTCATATTTGATTGGATGTATTTGCCCTCACTCTCTCTCGCCAACATCTTTGCTGAGAGTCATGGAACCATATAATGTCATGGTTGGAAAAGATCTTTAGGCTTTATTTCCCAAGGATACATAGCATCTAAGTAACCTCTGGAAGATCATACTTGCTTTACATCTGATCTCTTACCTTTTAATTGCTCTGTTCACTTAACTGTGCTGACTCAACATCTCACTGTCCTGATGGCTCTTCATCTACCCTCCTCCACTGAACTTCTGCTCTTTCTTTGTCTTTCTTTTCACGAAGAAAAATTTGAGGTATTTCTGATTTTCTCTCTTGTTCTCAATGTGTCACCTCATTCCTTGCCCAAATGTGAAGGCTTTTTCAGGTACGTAGGCTCCTGATGATTCTGTTTCCTCAAAAGGATGATAAATGAGTAAAAGCTTTCTTCTTCTTTCTTTTGGGATCAGGTGAGACTCGGATGGAAAATTCAGAGTTGCCTCCAAGGCAGGAAATTTCCAAAGGAACAGAGTCATCTAACGGGACATCAGGAGGCCTGTACGGGGCGGTTCCTGGGGGACCAGATGCTGGAAATACCTGTGAAGATGCTTTAATAAAGCTAGAAGCACAACCCTCAGAGGAGGAAGGGAGCAGACTAGAAAGTGAGTTCTTGGAAAGAACATGTGAGGATAAAAACAAATCTACAAAGGATGAATGTGATGAGTATAAGGATCTTGGAGAACATAAGAACCTGTCCTGTAGTCCTACAGAACATCAGGTTCTGAAGGCACAGAAATTATATCAGTGTGATGAATGTGGCAAAGCTTTCAATTGGAGTTCACACCTCATTGGCCACCAGAGAATCCACACTGGAGAGAAACCCTTTGTATGTAATGAGTGTGGCAAGGCCTTCAGGCAGACGTCCCAGCTCATGGTTCATCTCAGAACCCACACGGGGGAAAAGCCCTATGAATGCAGCAAGTGTGGAAAGACCTATCGACACAGCTCCCATCTGATTCAACACCAGAGACTCCATGATGGGGAGAAACCCTATAAATGTAATGAATGTGGAAAAGCTTTCAACGAGAGTTACAAACTCTATGACCACCAGAGAACCCATACTGGGGAGAAGCCTTACGAATGCAATGAATGTGGAGCAACCTTTACTCGGAATAAAAATCTTCTCCGGCATCAGGTACTTCACACCGGTAAGAAACCCTTCAAGTGTAACGAGTGTGGGAAAGCTTTCTGTTCTAATAGAGATCTGATTGACCATCAGAGAATTCACACTGGGGAGAAGCCTTTTGAGTGCAAGGAGTGTGACAAGGCCTTCACTCGGAACAAAAGTCTGATTCGACATCAGCGACTCCACGCTGGAGAAAAACCATACAAATGCAGGGAGTGTGGGAAGGGCTTCAATCAGAACTCTCACCTTGCTGACCATGAGCGAATTCACACTGGAGAAAAACCTTTTGCATGCAACGAGTGTGGGAAGGCGTTCAGCCTGAGTAAATGTCTGATTCGACATCAGAGACTCCACACAGGTGAAAAGCCCTATAAATGCAACGAGTGCGGAAAATCTTTCAATCAAAATTCATACCTCATCATCCATCAGAGAATTCACACTGGGGAGAAACCTTATGAATGTAATAAATGCGGGAAGATCTTCAGTCATAATTCTAGCCTTATGGTACATCAAAGAACCCACACTGGGGAGAAACCCTATAAATGCGATGATTGTGGGAAAGCCTTCAGTGACAGCTCGCAGCTCACGGTGCACCAGAGAGTTCACACTGGCGAGAAACCCTATGAATGTATTGAGTGTGGAAAAGCCTTCAGTCAGCGCTCCACTTTTAATCACCATCAGCGAACTCATACCAGAAAGAAGCTCTCAGGTCTGGTTCAGTTTCACAAGGTGTAAGTTCCCAAGATAGCAAGGAACATGGACTTAAGCTTTTTCCATATAAGAAGGATGCTTATCCTGATCCTTTCTTGAAACCACTAATCAAAGTGGACCATTCCCTGAATGCTGTCTGCTAGGTCATGAAGGTAGAGAGTGGGAAGGACAGTGCAGTCTTTCCCCACTATGGGGGAAGTACAGACTACACATTTACTGTACTTGCAGGGTTTTTATTTTATTTTATTTTATGTTAAAAAATGGATGTCATTTTTTGACATGCATCCCATAATCAGGTAGTGTACTTCTCAGGGACAGAGATTAAACCTTCCTTATTCTATTCTACTTTCATTTCCCAATTTACATAAAGTCATTCTCCAAGATTGATTCACCCTTTTTTCTATTTCTGAATTGTATAAGAGTTTATTTGAACCTGACATGATTGAAGTAAGATGCAAATGCCCCTCTCTTTTTTTCCCCCTCTTTGCTGTAGCCCTTTTAAAATTCATCACTTGTTAAAACATAATTTTTAAAATCTCAACTCTCTAATTGAACCATTTTTAAAGTGGGCTTTCCTCCCACCACTGAACCAAAATTTTATAGGATATCACATACAAAAAGATCATTTGTATGTTCTATACGTGCCCCTCTGTTTTTTTAATTTCGTAAAAATCATTTGAGCCGGAATTTTGAGGACATGCTTGGAACTCCTGAGAGTCTTACTACTATTATTTCAGCCTCAAAGAGCTAATGGATTTCTGCTTGAGTGTGCCGTGTGTGTGTGTGTGTGTGTGTGTGTGTGTGTGTATCTAGGTATCTAGGTTTTGAAGTCTACCCATGTATACTTTTTCCTGCACACTGACTCCAGGTCTGACCTACCTGGCCCCACCTGATGCCTAAATAAACAAGAACTGCTTCAAAACTTACTGCAGGAAGACCTAACTTTCTGGCTTTGGCAAAGATGATTCTAAATCCCAATTAGAAGCATTCTTTTTTTTTTTTAATATATTTTATTGACTTTTTACAGAGAGGAAGAGAAATAAATAGAGAGTTAGAAACATTGATCAGCTGCCTCCTGCACATCCCCCACTGGGGATGTGCCCACAACCAAGGCACATGCCCTTGACCGGAATCAAACCTGGGACCTTTCAGTCCACAGGCTGACACTCTATCCACTGAGCCAACCGGTTAGGGCTAGAAGCATTCCACTGAGCCAAACCAGTTTCGGCTAGAAGCATTCTTGAAAGCTTATAATTCACAGCGAACTAGTTTGCTGCAGATAATAGAGTTAAAGGAATCTGATTTCCTTATCAACTAGTTCTGTCTTTTGCAACTGCCACTTAATTTCAAGCTGAGAAGTGTTTCCTTAATTCTTGTTATCTTCTGGACTATCTTTCATTCCCAAAGGCAAAAGAAGTAGGAAATCTTTTCAGAGGATATTCTCTCTCACCTTTTTTCTTCCTTGAGGCAGGTCCCCAGTAACCCTAACCCTAACCCTAATCTCCCTTCCTCTTAGCAGGAAAATGGGATTGACAGTGTGACAAAGGAGGAGAAGGAAGTTAGAGGTACAATGTTAGGTATGTAGCCTAGAGGGAAGAGGTTTTTGTGAGCTCTGATTTTTGTCTCAGAGACAATGGAGAAGAAAGGGAAGAGAGTTGAGGCCCAAGAAAAGAAGAATTAAATGTGATTCTGGGGGAGGTATCTCAGATAAGGTTAGAAAGAATGTTTAATGGGGGCTTTAAAAAAATGTGAAACTAGCTTGTTTGGCATGTTAAATTACATGGGAAGCATCGTCTAAACAATGATAAGCCTTAGGTTATATGTGTATGGATAAATGTTACTAATATAGGTAATCTTTTAATTGAAGTTCGTATAAATTTGTCAATAGTGTCCTTGTCTGGTTGTTAAATTATTGTTTGCTACAAAATAAAAGAAATTTTCTTATAAATGAACTCAGTTTTAACCATCAATTACTGTTTACTCTGGTTCTTTTGCAAAACTGCTTTAATCTTCAGAGAGATGAATGAAAGGGATTCTGATAGCCTAGAATACAGGTTTCTGATTACTTTCAGGTCACTTTAACTAAACTGGGCAAGAATTTCCAGAACTCTAATGATTACTTTCAGATCACTTTAACTAAACTGGGCAAGAATTTCCAGGATTCTGATAGTCTAGAATACAGGTTTCTGATTACTTTCAGATCACTTTAACTAAACTGGGCAAGAATTTCCAGAACTCTAATGAAAAAATCAGATTTAAGCAGACTAAGAATAAAGAACATGAGATTAAATGAACTGATAAGAATGTTTCTCTCCCACATCAATGTTTCTTTTTAAAAAATATATATTTTATTGATTTTTACAGAGAGGAAGGGAGAAGGATAGAGAGAAACATGGAAGAGAGAGAAACATTGATGAACTGCTTCTTGCACACCCCCCACTGGGGATATGCTTACAACCAAGATACATGCACTTGACCTGAACCTGAGACCCTTCAGTCCACAGGCTGACGCTCTGTCCACTGAGCCAAATCGGTTAGGGCACATCAATGTTTCTTTCTCTCCCTCTCTATTCCTCTCTCTCTCTCTCTCTCTCAAATCAATTTAAAAATATTAAAAAAACATTTATGTTGCCCAGCTGGTGTATCTCAGTGGTTGAGCATCAACCTATGAACCAGGAGGTCATGGTTTGATTTCTGGTCAGGGCACATGCCCAGGTTGTGGCAGGACCCCCAGTATGGGGCATGCAGGAAGCAGCCGATCAAAGATTCTCTCTCATCATTGATGTTTCTCTCTCTCTTCCTCTTCCTTTATAAAAAATAATAAAATAAACCTTCCAGTTTAATGAGTTTCATAATCAGATAAGAATAGCTCACACGTGATGGTAACTAAGAGTGATACTAATATCGAGTTTTTGGTCACTCTGATGTATGAGAAGATAACATAAAGGGGAGAGTTGTTAAAGTAATAACAGAGGTCATTAGACTGAGGTGGTACTAATACTTTGGTGGCTTACCTAAGCAAATTGAAAGCTAAGCTAAAGTCAATTCCTGTGAATGCCTCCAGGTTAAGAAAAACAATCAACCAGAACAGCCAACTGGGCATTCCTAAATAATGTAACCATGCTCAGGCGAGATGGTTCAGTGGTTATTGATCCATGTATGAACCAGGAGGTCACAGTTTGATTTCAAGCCAGGGCACATGCCGGGGTTGCTAACTTGACTCCTAGTAGGGGGCGTGCAGGAGGCAGCCGATCACTGATTCTCATCAGCCATGTTTCTCTCTCTCTCTCTCCCTCTCCTTTCCTCTCTGAAATCAATAAAAATATTTTAAAAAAAGAATGCAACCTACTTAAGCTGTAGCAATCAAATAACTTGCCTTGCTTCCTCACTTCTACAAAAACCTTGTCCCTAGCTTCTGTTGATGGAGTGCTCCTAACCAATTCCAGTTTGGCACCACCTGACTTAAATATATAAACTCGAGCTGAGACCGGTTTGGCTCAGTGGATAGAGCGTCGGCCTGCGGACTGAAAGGTCCCGGGTTCGATTCCGGTCGGGGGCATGTACCTTGCTTGCGGGCACATCTCCACAGTGGGACGTGCAGGAGGCGGCTGATGGATGTCTCTCTCATCGATGTTTCTGACTTTCTATCTCTCTCCTTTCCTCTCTGTAAAAAATCAATAACATATATTTAAAAAAAAATAAAAAAAACATATAAACTCGAAATTAAACATAGAAACTCGAAAAATTAAATGTGCCTCAAGTGTTCTTTTAACAGCACACAGTGTTGGTGATACATGGAAGCCATCATGTACTACTAGTAGAAATACATTTTGTATGTTAGTGAGAAATCTGGTACTTGGAGGATGGCATGAATACTCAGTTTGGACACGTAAAGGTAAAAACCAGAATTGGTCCCTTCAGCCTAGGATCTGTCAAATCAGCAAAGGACAGAAGGTCTATAAAAACATGCCTGGTACAGGATGATCATAAGAAGTGTCACATGTTTTCATATTCTCTGGGACTCTGGTAGGTAAAGGGATAGCAAGTAAATGACCTTTTTGCTTTTCTGAGCATCAGAAAAAATGCCTTTGCTGATTTTCATACACAGGTGGCTTGTTGGAAACCAAATATTGTTCTCACTAAATGGATGTAAACAGGAAGCAGGAAGGCTGGTCAACCTTAATTGCTCTGAAAGGTCAGAGCTAATTACTCACTGTTTAGTTGAAACATTATTGGTTGAAGCAACCTCTATGTTTGTTTCTTGTTAATTTCTGTTTCTGTTATTTCCTGCCTAAAGGCTAGGGGTGTGTCCCAAAGCCTTAATAAAAGGGAGAAAAGGGCCAGAGCAAGTGGCAGTCCTTTCCACTAGAGGAAGGCTCCCGCCTGGCCCCCCAATATCGCCAAATTAAAGCTTTCTAGTCTCTCATTTCGTTTGTGTGCGGCCCCCTTCAGAACCCGAACCCTGACCCGGGAACCCTGAACCACGCGGGACGTGGAAAGAGGTTCCCACAGTGGCTGCAGCAGAAACTGTAAGGGTTGAGGCATATGTAAATGGAGCTCTTTCTGCTTTTGAAAAAATGGTCCCTTGCTGTCCAGCTTTGCCTTTTGTCACCCTGAGGTCCTTGCAACACAGCGACAGTCATCTCCCAAATCAGAGAAATCAACAGGCACACTGGTTGTAAGTTAGTCAGGGCTTTGGGAAATTAAATATGGCCACTTGGTTCTTTCAAGCTTCCTGGCAAACCCCATCTACTGGTTTCTCCATTCACTAACCCACAAGGTGCAGCTAAGATGTCTCAAGTAATAAGTAAATATTCGTGTGGAGACTTCTATAAAATTGTGGAAAACAATGGCCACCTTTCATATTCATAATCCAGAGCCTCAAACCTCCTCCCAGTGGACCAGATGAGTACCTGCAACTGGGCCTCATTCCATCTGCCTCCTAGTATGGGTCACCAGTCTATTCTTTTATTTTTTCTGGATCTGTTGAAGCCTCCTTCTCTTGTGGCAAGGTGGACCCCCCACAATGGCAAAGAAACTGCTGGAAAATGTGTTTCCACTTGGTGTTTACCCTCCACAATATCTAGTGACCGAACCACCCACTTACTTCACTGGGAGAATCATATGAGCTTTAACTAAAACCTTACAAAGTTCATATATATATATATATATTTTTCTTTTTAATTGATTTCTTACAGAGAGGAAGGGGGAGGGATAGAGAGAATTAGAAACATCAATGAGAGAGACATGGATCAGCTGCCCCTTGCATGCCCCCTACTGGGGATGTGCCCAAAACCAAGGTACATGCCCTTGACCGGAATTGAACCTGGGACCTTTCAGTCTGCAGACCGACGCTCTATCCATTGAGCCAAACCGGTTTTGGCTTACAAAATTCTTGTAATCATCCCTGCTCCTTGTCACCCTCAATCAGCAGGCAAGAACAAAAGGGAATTCTTAAACTCAAAATCTCTAAACTCACTGAAACTCCTGAACCCCCTCTGGCCTTTCTGACTGTTAGAGCAAGATCTAAAGTTTAGCTCGGCTGGCATGGGTTGGTGGTTGAGCATCTACCTGTGAACCAGGAGGTTGCTGGTTGGATTCCTGGTCAGGGTACATGCCTGGGTTGCAGGCTCCATCCCCAGTAGGGCGCATGCAGGAAGCAGCCAATCAATGATTCTCTCTCAGCACTGATGTTTCTGATATCAATAAAAGTATAGTTAAAGGAAAAATATTTAAATGGAAAACTGTGCTTTATAAATTGGACAGCTTCCAGTCTAGTAGATAGGAGTTCTGAAACGTATGAGCCAAAGGATTCTATAGGCAGAAGGGAGCAGAAGCAAGGAAGTTACACCAGGCAGAAAGGTGGAGTGGTTATTGCAAGCTTCCTTTCCCGTATCAGATGGACGCAGGTATTTATCGCTGATTACGTAACTAATGCTGACCAGGGCATCCCTGATGGATTTACGATTTCCTTTTGGGGAGACCCAGAAGTATAAGTTAAGTGTCAATTTGGAGCCTATTGTCTTTATTCAAGAACTTTCTAATCAGCATTAATTAGGTAATTAACCTCTGCCATCCCCTCTAAGATTTTAAAAAAACTTACTCAGTTGAGTTTTGTTCTTTAACAGTGTGGAGGGGCAAGGACCAGACTGCTGTTTCCCCATAAAGAATGAATCAAGGTCAGGGTGACCTCAGGCCTGGAGGCAGAAGGAACGGGGGGTTTCCCAGCTGACATCCTGTGACATAGAACACCGGGTGCCTGAAGGCACTCCCGGCCTTGAGAAGCCATAAAGTCTGACAAACAACTCCTGCAAGGACGACCGTTATCTAGACGGCTTACTCGCCTAACCAAAAAGCTTACACAAAGAGTCAGTATATGAAATTTAGTGATGCTGAGCCAATTAAAATGTGCCAAGTCCTCCTGCGCTGGGGATAAAAGGCACTTGCTGCAGAGGTTTGGGGCTCTCGTGCTTCCCTGCTGTGAGCCCGGACTCGAGTTCCTAATAAAGGCTCCCTAAATTTTCCAATTGGCTGTCTGGTGGTCGTCTGTCGCGGGTCGCCCCACTCCAACAGGAGAAAACAGCTGGAGGCGTGGGAAGGTAAGTTTTGCATGCCTGTGGCTGGAAATAAGAAAGCACCCCCCCCCAAATCCCAATCATTGTGGTGGTGGTGGGGGAAGAAAAGGATAATCCTGGAAACTAGTAGCTGCTTCCCCTCATTGAAGGGGGCCCCAGGGAGTAATGCGTGATCCCTAACTCCTTCCAGCCAAGACCCCACAGCGGTCAGCTAGATCTCTCCGGTCCCTATTTTGACCCCTGGCTTTGGCTCCTATTATTCCCTGGTTTTGGGGGGGGGGAAAAAGGGGGACAGCCCTGCACATACCTTGGGAGGGGAGTGGAAGCACAGGCCAAGGCTGAGAGAGCTGCGGGGCCCGAACGTGCCCGGGCGAGTGGAGGGCGCGCGTGGGGGTGGGGGGCAGTGGCGTGGGGTGGGGAGGCGCCCCCGGATGACTTGGACGGTGGCGGCTGGACCCGAGGAGAAGCCGAGACGCGGGCCCTCCCAGGTTCCTAGAGCGGCCGCCGAGGGCCGAGGCGGCGACGCGCTTGCGCGCCCAGATGGGGCAGGGAGAGCAGAAGAGGGTGTGCGGTGCGGCCGGAGCGCCGGCTTGGGGGGCCGCGGGAGACGGTGAGTGGCGGGGCGCGGGGCGCGGGGCGCGTCGGGGGCTGCTGTGCCGCGGGGTTGCGGGGGGCCTGGCGGGGGTGCCGGCCTGGCCTGCGGGGAGCGGCGGCGGCTGAGGTCCGGCCTGAAGGCTGCGCCCGGGGCCGGTGTGGCTGGTGCTGGAGCCCGTGCCCGCGTCGCCGAGGGCGGATCGGAGAGCGCGTCAGCGCCCGGGGCGCCCGCAGGAGACAGCGCGGGTGAGGGTTCCTTTTGCTTTCTCTGCCCTCTCGCTGGTGCACACAAAGCGGGCGCCCTACCGAGGACGCGGGGGCGCGGGTGAGTGACAGGAGAGTAAAAGTAACGGCGACCCGGCCGTGCTCCCGTCTGGAGGCTTCCTGGTCTTTAACCTCTGACGCCTTCTTGCACCAGCTCATCTATATGCATACATACACATATATATATATTAGGAAATGAGATCATGCGATTGCTTTTAAAAAACGGGATCCTGTAAAAGCAATGCCGCGATGAAATACGCATTTGCTCCTTTCACCGTTGAAAAGCGTCTCCTCGGTGCCAGGAAGTACGGTCAATACTGTGTAGGCTCATTGGAAACCTGGATCTGCCATGGGGGCAATGCAGTTGCTCTACTGTTCATTTTTGGTGCGAGCACGATGGTGCCACTAAAACATGTTTCCAAGTATAATGAAAAGAAAACATTTTATTTCCCCCTCTAGTCCACCGCGCAGGAGCCTGTAGAATAGAAACATTTTGCTAGAATTGTTTGCAGAATGAAAGAGTTGCAGGTAAGGTGCTGTCTGTTCAAGCAGGAGGTGCATCCCTAAGCTCAGGCTGGGGTTCTGTCCTCTGAGTTTGCAGAGGAAGTCAAGGTCTCCTTCTCAGTTTAAAAGGGGTGACCAGGAAAGAACATCCCCTTTCAAACTGTTTGTGGGTCCAAAGTGAAGACTCATTCATATCAGTCGGTTACACTTTACAAGGAGTGTTTTTAGCTGTTTTTTTTTTTTTTTTTTCAGGAAGGATGTCAATATGTGAATACACAAAAGTACATCTGGGAGGGACTGACCACCAGGCTGCTCTCTCTTACATGTTATGTTACTGCTAACGATATCACACAAATTTTGGTTAAAAAAGTAATTCTTGCCTCTGCCCGGTGTCTGGTGCACTGAACTGGTTGTGGGTTTAATTCCGGGTCAGAGCACAGTCCTGGTTTGGGGGTTCTATCCCCAGTCAGGGGGCTGGTATGGGAGGCAGTTGATGATTCTCATGTCATGTCTCTCTCTCCTTTACTCTCTCTCTTCCTTCTGCTCTAGAGTGAACAATCATATCATTGGGTGAGGATTTAAAAAAAAAAAGTAATCCTTCCGGTAAGCTGAAAAGATGGGAATGCTTTGGAGATAAACTTCTATATGTGCTTAAAAGGGAACTGGCAAAAGGGGGAGAAATACTAACTGTTCCACCTTTAAATTTCCTGTGGCTCCTAATATCCAGGAGGTATTAGTGTATAAGCATTCTGTGATATCAGAGAGTTGCTTGAGATTAAAAAATGCATAAATATGCTCCAGTATTTTTATCGTAGACACGATCTGAAAGAGCTTCCTCTTTTTTATTATACAACATGGCGACTGTCACTGTCTAAGCTACCATGTGCTTTATTAATTTCGTTGTCTGTCTTCCCATGAGGTCTGCTGTATTCACGGCCGTGACCTTAGTGCTTAGTACATAGTAGTTGCTCATTAAATATTTGTTAAATTGAACGAATCCCTGTTGGAGATAAGAAATCACTGTATTTTATGTCCCTTGATTGCTAAATTAATCCTAAATATCTAAGATAGAAAAAAAAATTGGTAACACCTCAGACATCTTCCATTTAAAACCTTTTAATTTTGAGTAATTATAGACTTACACAGGGTTACAGAACTGTACAGGAGTTCCCTTACTCTCTTTACCCAGGTTGCTTTAAGCTAATATTCTGCATAACTGTAGGACCATCACAAACTTAAGAAATTTACAGTGGACAGTCTGATTAATGAAACTGATAATCAGAGTTCATTGGATTCTGGCTGATTAACCTTTTGTTTTGCAGGATTTAGTCTAGAATCCCTCTTTTATTTAGTAACCGTGGCTCCTTATTCTTTTTAAATTTGTGGCAGCTTCTCAGTCTTTCCTTGCTTTTTGTGATGGTGACACTTTGGAAGTATTTGGAAAGTGTATTTTTAGAATGACCATCAATATCGTTTTGTCCCACGTTTTCTCCTGTTTTGAGAAAGATATTGATGTGTCTTATTACTGGTGCTATTGAGCTGATCCTTCTACATTTCTCAACTGAATTTTTTTGTGAGCAAGGTTTGTGCCTTCATCCCCTTTGGTTTATTTGTTCAATGAGTTGTATCCGTGTGTGACGTCGGAAGTGGAATTTCTTCTTTGGCTGGTAATGCAGTGTTGCTGTTCATTTTGCTGCTTAAGCGAGTCCCACTTTGGCCTTTGAGGGCTGCCCCCTCCTTTTCCATGTCTTTGCCTGACTTTCCAGCATTACACCTCGCATCTTGTATCTCCTCTCCTCCAGCCTGGAGTCAGCCACTTCCCCAAAGACCCAGCTTCTGCCTATTAGAGAATGAAAGGTGTTTAGAAGTGAAATTTTGGATACTAGGTTTGAGGTTATTTCTTTTCTCTTTTTTAAAAAATACATTTGTATTGATTTCAGAGAGGAAGGGAGAGGGAGCTAGAAACATTAATGGTGAGAGAGAATCTCCGAGCCCTGCCCCCGGGCATGTGCCCTTGACTGGAATCGAACCTGAGACCCTTCCGTTTGTAGGCCGTCGCTCTCTCCATTGAGCCAAACCAGCCAGGGCGAGGTTATTTCTTTTTAAACCTTGCCCGAAGATATACTTTCATTTTTTTTCTTCAGTTTTTTTAGAGAGAGAGATCCATTGGTTGCCTCTTGCATGCAACCAATCTGGAGCCACTTAGTCAGGGCAAGCTCATTTCTTAATTGAGATATTTGTAAGTACAGTTTAACATTTTAAATATGTTCCGGGAGGGAGAGCTTTCTGTAGTGGCGATTATTGAGAAACTTGTTTGCTTACTGTAGAGTGTATGGGGTATTATCCAAGGCGTCTCTTGAGATAAACATAACCGTGCAGGTGTTCGGACATTAAGCCATTGCTAGCAAAGAGACTACTCGAAGCAAGCAGGGCCGAGGGTAAGCATTATCATCTGGCCTCATATTAATACAATGAAGACTGCCAGAGGAATTACGCCCCACAGATAATATGCAGTTGCAGATCACACAGCACTTGATTACTCACACGAATTCCTGGTGCCGTGGGTACAGGCTTAACGGGGTCCCACAGGGTGGCTTCCTCTGTTGTTGTTGTTTAACCTCAACTGAGGATATGTTTTTACTGATTTTAGAGAGAGGAAGGGAGAGGGAGAGAGAGAGAGAAACATCAATGATGAGAGAGAATCATTGGTCAGCTGCCTCTCGCATGTCCCCTACTGGGGATCAAGCCCACAACCCAGGCATGTGCCCCTGACCAGAATCGGACCTGGGACCCTTCAGTCCACTGAACCAAACCAGCTAGGGCAGTGTGCCTTCCTCTGAGGGCAGCTGCGGCGCCATCTGGTAGCTGGCAGGGTCGGTCAGGAGACAGGTCACGTCTGTACCCCCCGAGATCTCTCGAAATTTGGTCTCGGCTAGCTCCGGGGTAGTAGTCGTCTTCTGCCGTCTGACGCCGAGCAGGGGAGCTAAGGATCTAGTCGATCGATGTCTGAGGTTTGGGACCCGTTATTATTGCCCAGATTGTTTACCTCACGGCAATCCAGGTATTTATCCATCAGGTCCAGGGATTCAAGGTGTTAATCAGTTACGTCAATGGTACAGGTATCAGTCAGGGCAAGCGTTAATCAATCAGGGTACAAAACATTTTTCCAAACGACACTTTACACCAGAGCAAGTTCTGGACTTTCCAGGGTGAGTCATGTTGGTATGTCATGTCTCTGACCAGTCCTTATCTACGGAGTGCATTCCTGCTCATGTGCTCGCCACAGCGGATCTTTATCTGTAGGGTGCCCGCCCGGCTGTCGAATCACTTTCCAGAACATCATACTAAGTTTCACACAAGTATCTTTCTACATTTCCTCTAACACTCTTTAATTATTTTCTATTGCTATAACATTGTAACACTCCCTACTTATTTCCTATCATTATCACGGTTACTCTGACACTTACTGTCCAGGTATAGAATAAACATATGTACCCTCATATGGGTAAGAGAAACTTGAGAGTAAGAGACTACTTAATGGGGATTTTTAAAGGAAAACAAACAAAATTACATTGCATGTGAGTTGAAGGAGCAAAATGGCAAACAGAAGAAAATGTCCCTGGAAAATGGCCAGATGGTTGCTTGGGGTTTTCCCTGTGCTTTTCACAGCCACATATTTTCATTGAGGGGATGGTGTGGGCTGAGATATGTCTTGCTGAGAAGGGGCCTGATCCGGCTCAGGTTGCTTCCTAGACCCTGGGGGCTCCCGTCTGTGGAAGAATTTTAACAAGTTGATAAATGGAGCTTTTCTGCTGTCCTCAAAGGCTAGTTGGGACATGAGTCAAGTTCATGGTTGTGGAAGCTGCTTTCCCCCTTCTCTCCCCTCCTCCTCCCACACCCCGTTTCTTTGAAGACCTGGAATCCTTTGCCATATTATCAAGCAGTCACCCCCACTTTCCTGTTTATCAGTTTTCGCACCAGCTCTTTACAAATTCTTCACTATCTCTTCAGACATTTCTGCACAGCGCCTTTAGAACATGCCAGCTTGGAGGCTTCTCTTTGGTGCTAATGTCACTGTGGGTCTCAGTTCCCTCTGAGTTAGGTCATTACCATGTATATCTCCTACTGCTTGCATTTCTTCAAAATGCTTGTCTGGCCTGGGGTTCATTGTCTTTAGTCTCGCTGCCAGGATTCTCTTCAACCCTCAGCCTCACTCTTGGTGTTTTCATTCTTCAGTTTCCTCGCTCCCTCCAGTCGGTTCTGTGGTTTGGCCGGGAAAGCCACTCTCCCCCTCCTTTCTCTGACCCCCAGCCTCCTCTGAGCAGTGTTTCTGCTTCCTGTTTGTGCTGCTGGAGCTGAGCAAGGCCGGAAGCCGGCCCCCTGCTCCCGAGGTGCCCTTCCCTCCCTGCCTTCCTTGGCGGTGCCGTCTGCAGCTCTCCTCTTCTAGGCCTTCCGTTATTAACGTTTTCCTCTTGTTTTCTCCGAATATTTCCTACCCTGTCCCATCCCTCTTTCCAAAGCAAGGCTTCATATTTTCTCTGCTGGAACTTCAGCAGCCTCCTCAGCACGCCTGACCCTTACTGTAGTTCTTTACCTGGATCTTGCCCTGGGGCAGGGCTGGAAGTTCTTCTGGTAGCTGGATGATGGCATGCTTTCTGGGTGAGTGTGTTTCCCGTCTCAGTGACAGTCATTTCTTGTGGCTCTAGCAGTGTTCCAGCAGCAGTTTGGTCAGCTGGGAAGAGGGTCAGAAAAGTCGGTTGTATTCCGCCTCAGTCCTGGCCCAGTGGAGTCACCTCCAGAGGCTGAGCACTGCCTTCGGGTTCTGCCCTCCGCTCCCCGGTGATTGGTGATTTGGGGACTTTCCATGCCTGTTGCAGATTGGGGCTGAATCTCTGTGTGCTCGCTCTCTTCTTTCTTGCTGTAAACACTTACCCCTTGGACCTGGTGTTTGTCTTCTGTCCTCAACCACTTAGGATCATTGTCTGGTCTCTTCGTGGGTGACGGTGACGGTGGGTGACGGTGACGTGACGGTGACCTGGGACTCACAGCCTGACCCTCTAGGGAACAGAAAACAATTACGTTGATGCTTAAGGGTCTAGGAGGATCTTTTTAACTGTTGTAGAGTGAATTGGGAAATGTTTTCTCCTGTTCTATTTCTGGAAGAGTTTGTGAAGAGGTGGTATTATTTGTCTTTAAATATTTGGTAGGCTCAGCAGGGATGCCTTCTGGGCCTCGGCTTTTCTGTGTGTGTGTGTGTGGGGGGGGGTGGTTTGGACTACCAGTTCAGTCTCTTCTTGTAGATCTAGTCAACATTTCTGTTTCTTCTCGAGTCAATTTTACTAGTTTGTGTTTTATCATAGTTTGTCAATTTCATCTAAAATGCAAAAATACCATTTTAAAGTCTTTTTATTTTTGTAAAGTCAGTAATGTTTCCTCTTTCATTTCTGATTTATGTAATTCGAGTCTTCTCTTTTTCTTTGTCAGGCTAGCTTATGCTTTATCGATTTTGTTGATCTTTTCAATGAACCATCTTTTAATTTGATTGATTTTTCTCTTTTCCTAATCTCTGTTTCAATAATTTCTGCTCTGTTCTTGGATTATTTCATTTCTTCCACTTGCTTGAGGTTTAGTTTGTTCTTTTTTCCAGTGTCTTAAGTTGAAAAGTTAGGTTATTGAGTTGAGATCTTTCTTAATGTGTGTATATATGATAAGGCCCTGTACATATTTTACTGTATGCTGGGATAATTTCTCAGTTTTCCCCAAAGGGTGACAATCTAGCCATACTTGACCCTCGAAGGCACGCAGATGCTCACCTGCCCTCTTCTCGCACATCCAGGGTGATCCGAACGAACAGGATCAAGCTCCGCCATCCTTCCCACGTTCCTCCTGGACACTAATACTGCTTATTTCAGTCTCTTGCCAGTGATGTCGGATGTCCCAGCAAATGGCATTGTCTGCTGTGGTGCTGAAAAGACACTCCCCACGTCCCAGCGGCGGCACGGCTAACACAGGCTCGGTTTGCACTCCGCCGTGGACACCTGAGCAGGAGCGATGCCTCCGGGCAGGTGGTATGCTGTCCATCCAGCACAGGCACAGGCCTCGAGGGTGCGCGAACGCCTTCAGCTGGTGAAGAAGGAAGAAGAGGATGAAGGCTACACTGCCGTGCGGGCCCCTAGGCCCCAGACACTCAACCTGGCCGGCCAGGAGCTGTTCCGCCAGCTCTTCCGCCAGCTTCGCTACCACGAGTCGTCGGGGCCCCGGGAGGCGCTGAGCCGGCTGCGGGAGCTCTGCCGCTGGTGGCTGCGGCCCGACGTCCTCTCCAAGGCCCAGATCCTGGAGCTGCTGGTGCTGGAGCAGTTCCTGAGCATCCTGCCCAGCGAGCTGCGCACCTGGGTGCAGCTGCACCAGCCGGAGAGCGGCGGGAAGGCGGCGGCCCTGCTGGAAGAGCTGCAGAGAGACCTCGAGCGGGCACCGGGGACGGTGAGTTGAGCAAGTGTGCAGTGCCCGGCGAACTCCGCCTGCCAGTGAGCCAGCTTGTTTGGGGGGAGGGTTGGCCTCTGAACCTTCAGCCTGGAGGCATGCAGGCGAAGTCTTCCCTTCTCCTTCCCGTGGCACGTGAGCAGCTGAGAACTATACCCTAAGCCAGTGGTCGGTAAACTCATTAGTCAACAGAGCCAAATATCAACAGTACAATGATCGACATTTCTTTTTTTAAAAAAATATTTTTTATTGATTTTTTACAGAGAGGAAGGGAGAGAGATAGAGAGTTAGAAACATCGATGAGATTCATTGATCAGCTGCCTCCTGCACGCCCCCTTCTGGGGATGTGTCTGCAACCAAAGTACATGCCCTTGACCGGAATCAAACCCAGGACCTTTCAGTCCGCAGGCCGATGTTCTATCCACTGAGCCAAACGGGTTTCAGCTGAAATTTCTTTTGAGAGCCAAATTTTTTAAACTTAAACTTCTTCTAAGGCCACTTCTTCAAAATAGACTCACCCAGGCCGTGTTTTTTTTGTGGAAGAGCCACACTCAAGGGGCCAAAGAGCCGCATGTGGCTCATGAGCCCCAGTCTGCTGACCACAGCCTTAAGCCAAGGACCTTATAGCAGGCAGCCCTTCCCGCCTTCCCAGAGGACGATCAGCTGCAGGAAGAGTGTCCATAAAACAGTAACATATTTTTGGACACAATGACTTAGAGTATACAGAGTCCATCTCACCTGTTGTCTGACTGGCCTGGATGCTGACCTGTTAAGTGGGGGTGATGTCTGTTGCTTGTAAGGAGAGGAGTAGAGTCTGGACGTGTGGCCACTGAGGACGTGTTAAGACTAGAAGAGCCGCCTGCGTGTGCCATGCTGTTCTTTGCTCCATAAGCCTGTGAGGGTTGGCTCTGTGCATGAAGGAGGCATCCCACAACCTCAGTGTTCTTGCCCACATTGTTGTTCCTTTCAGAATTCCAGTTTATTGGAAAGAAAAAATGCAAAACTGATCTAACAGGGAAAAATTGCTCGGTATGTATTTAAAAAAATATATTTTATTTATTTTTACAGAGAGGAAGGAAGAGGGATAGAGAGTTAGAAACATCGATGAGAGAGAAACATCGATCAGCTGCCTCCTGCACATCTCCTACTGGGTATGTGCCTGCAACCGAGGTACATGCCCTTGACCGGGATCGAACCTGGGACCCTTCAGTCCACAGGCTGATGCTCTATCCACTGAGCCAAACCGGTTAGGGTTCGGTTTGTATTTGAGTGCCTGTCCTGTGCTTGTCACTGACCTTGGTGCTGGACGTAGGGCTGCCAGTCCCAGTGCCAGTGCTAGAGCCGAAGGTCAGTTCAAATGCACTCTGCCTCTCAGTGTTTCCTGCGCCGTTGGATGCTTTTAAAATAGCATTGATCATTTTTGTAGGCTTCTTTGAAATAGTTATTTCTATAAAAATATGTTATTCCTAAAAAATATATGATTTGTGCATAAATAAAAGTTACTTTCAAGGTTTCTGACACATATTTGACATACTTCTCTCCCAAATTTAAAGTTAAACCATAAAACATATTTTAAAAAAAATAAAGAGAAAGCCCTGGCAGATTTGGCTCAGTGGATAGAGCATCAGCCTGTGGATTCAAGGGTCCCAGGTTTGATTCCAGTCAGGGGCATGTACCTTGGTTGCAGGCACATTCCCAGTTGGGGGTGTGCAGGAGGCAGCTGATCGATGTTTCTCTCTCATCGTTGTTTCTGACTCTCTCTCCCTCTCCATTCCTCTCTGTAAACCATCAATAAAACATATTAAAAAGTAACACATCTGAACATGGTCTAACGCCATAAATGGTAATACAGCAACACAAGATGTGACTATTACAAAAGAAAACCTCTTTGCTCAACATTGGATCCTGTTTTTTTAAAAATCCAAAAAGAGCAGCTATTCCTTTTATTAAAATAATGAAATCAGAAGAATCTAAAAAGTGATTTATTAGAGCAAATAAGGTCCACAGCATGTATAAAATTGTGGCACGATTGTATTCAACTCATTTAGGTGTAGATGTGAGGTTTTACAACCCACGAAAACATTGCCAAATGAGCAGAGAGGGCCTCTCTGGTCAAAAGCAGTTAGAAATTAGCAAACACAAACTAGACGGTGAGAAAGCCTCTCAGATCCTGACAAATAACAGAAATGCTCACGATGCATATCAAGTTACAGTGCCACTCTAGGGTTCATCCAAATGACCACGATGTGAGAAACCGAGGGTGAGGGGGGGCAGTGGGGAGTGGGGGCTGCAAAAGTTTATCCTCAGGCTCATTCGGCTGTGCTTCCATCGTCTTCCTGGTTCTTTCTCCTCCTTGGAGGGGTTTTGGAGGCAGAGATCAATTCCTGTGGTGAGGTGATCATCTTTAGTCTGCAGATGTTTAATGCCCTCAGCTCCAGTTCCGTCCCTGTGAGCGGAGAGAATGTGCTGGCCACCAGACCCGAAGACTTGAGGTTCGCTGGCTGTGGTTTTCTCTTCTCACTTTTACACCAGGGACGGCCTCGCCTCAGACACCAGAGCTACTTGAAGCCCAAGACAAAGGCTGTCTCCTTCTCCCTGGGGGGGCCCTGAGGTGGTTTGCACCCGAGACTTTTCCTTCTGGGGTTCCACGGCCGCCCCGCACAGTTGGCTTTGCCTCTCTCATCGTAACTCCTTCCTCAGGTTCCCAGGCTGGGAGCCGTCCGCCTCTTGGGGGCCCCTTTGCATATAAGCGCTTAGAGCAGCGCCCTATACTTGGCAGACATTCTGCGCCTGCATCTCTCCCGGGAGTCATCAGTTCGGCTCTCAGGGATACGTGTCTTTCGTTTCTAAGTTCTAGGCTGGGGGTGGGGGCCGAGGGCTGCTGGGGAGGGGGTCCTGTGGCCCCGGAGGCCTGACCGCAGTGCTGTCACTGACTCGCCAGCTACTTTCTTCCCCTTTTTATATCTTCATGGTTGAGATTATTGCAGATATCTCTCCCCCTCTTAATTCCCCCCACCTGCTGCTTTCCGGCTCCCCCGTCCCCCCCTGGCCCACACTATTGCCCAGCGGGGCTGAGGGGTGAGGGGTCCTCCCTCGGCTTTCTCCTCCTCTCCCTCTGCCTGTAGGTAGTCAAGGCCCAGCTCACCCTTCTCTGGCCTCTGAGGTTGGCTGAGTGGCTTCCTCTCTGAGTTGCTTTCTAATCCCCATGGGGGTCCTCTCCCGTTTTCTTGCCAGGACCCAGCCCCTGCCCAGAGCCCAGATGTGCAGTGGATGGGGACAGGAGCCCTGCGAGCCACACAGCAATGGCCCTCTGCTTCACCTCCCAGGAGCGGCTCTGCTCTGGGGGACCACCTGGAGCCTCCCTATGACATAGGCGTGCGTGACTTCCTGGCTGGGCGATCCGGTACTCACTGCCTGGCACTCAGACCCCACCCAGCCTGAAGCCACACTTCCCCCATTTCCCGGGGTGTCGTTGTCTTCTCACCATCTGTCCCCCACACCACATTCCCTTTCTGGCCTGGCCCGTAACTCGGTGTCTTTTTTTTCTTTTTTCTTCTCTGTTTCGTCGTCGTTGTTTTGTTTGTTTCTTATTGGTTGGCTCTGTGACTTTTCTACCTCGCCTGTGACCCATGTTAGCCCGGCTCCTCCCATTGTGTGCCCTGCCCTCACTTCTCATCCCGGCCTCCTGCAAGCACCGGGGAAAGGTGAAACGGGGAAAGGAGAAATGGGTTACAACAGCCCGGGGCCTGCTCGTGGGGGGAAGGGCGGGCTGCCCTGTCTCATGGCTCTTTCTCCTTCAGATCCTCCTGTTGCCCAGGCGCCTGGCCTTCCCCAGGAAGGGGGCTGCCCAGGAGATGAGGCCACAGCCCAGCCTCAGGTGAGCCACTGTCCTTCGTGACGTCCTGACAGAGGACTGCGGCTCCCCCTGGTCCTGCGCCTCTGTCCAGTGACCGCACATCCAGAGACCCGCATCCCAGAGACCAGACTCTCCCCGCATCCCCTCGAGCCCAGGGCTCTTCTGCTGGGTGCTGGGTGCTGGGGTTCTCTCTCACCCCGACTGGTCCATCCTGGTCTCACGCAGAGCCAGCCCGGGCCCCTGCCCCTCCCTGAAAGCCAGGGCTTGTGGACTGGCTCTCAGGTTCAGTTCTGTTTCTTAGGAGGCTCTGACTTTCAAGGACGTGGAGGTGACCTTCTCCCAGGAGGAGTGGGCGTGGCTGAACCCCGCGCAGAGGAACCTCTACCGGGATGTGATGCTGGAGAACTTCGGGAACGTGGCCTCTCTGGGTAAGGCGTGTCCCCGTGCTCTGCCGCCTCTCCTGCTGCCTCCGTAGTTCCCATGGTGGGTGCATGCGAAGGGGCCTGCGCTGGTCTCCTTAACTGCCCACATGGTTGTTTCTAACTCTCTCTCCCTCCCTGGCTCTGTAACTGCTCCCCAAGTCACTGAATCCCTCATCTGGTCTTTCCTCTGGAAAAACAGGATAAGCGTGCCTGGTCTGCTGGGTTATTGGAAAGATTAAAGATACGTGTCAAGTTCCTAATCCATGGAGGCATCTGGAACATGTTAGCTGGTTTCACTGATTGAATGGTCCTGTGGTTCCCCCTCCAGAGAATCCTAGTGATGCTTTTGGCTGTGATTCCTCTCAGCCTCCCTGCCTCTGCTCAGGGCTGCGAGAGATGGCCATCTGGGCCTCCTGCCTTAGCTTCCTCCACCTCCCTCTCTGCCCTCCTCCTCCTCCCTCCCACAACACCAGGCCTGCGAGGGTCCTTGAGACCAGTTCTGAGTGACTCATCTGCCCTCCATCCCGTCCCCTCCCCTTCTCCTCTGCAGCGGGGCCACTCGCCAAACCTGCTCTGGTCTCTTGGTTGGAGGCAAGGGAGCCGTGGGGCCTGAATGTCCAGAGAGTCCAGCCGAAGGCCAAGCCAGTCGCTGCCCCGGCAGGTGAGTTCCCGAGAACTAGCGGATCCTGCTCCGCCAGCATCTGTTCTTCCTTACGATCTTCCACACCCGTCCGTCAGGGGCACCTTACTCCGTTGTTTGCTAGAAGGAAAATCCTTCGTACTGTTGCTGAGGGGTGCCGGGCCCTGGCTGCTTCCCTCCGGACTGGCCGGTTAGACACTCATTTCTGGCCGTGCCCCTTACCCAGAAGCCCCCTCAGTATCCAGCACCCAGGGCTCTTCTGCCAGGTGAGGGTCTTCTCTTCCACCCTGACCAGAGGGCTATTGCCCACCGGAGGGTTCACCACTCCTTCTCATTTCCGTTCATTGATGCTGCACTCCCAGTGCCCGCCCCTTCCTGCTCTGAGGAGCCCTCCTTCCGTTCCCGCTCCTCCTCCTCTGCTCCATCCTCCCCTGTGGTAGGCATGCTCTCCAGACCTTTTAGCCAGCTCTCCTCCGCGCCCCCCCTCAGCTCTGTCTTGTGCTGGGGGTCCTCTCCCCTCTTACTGTTAACACTCGCCTCTCAGCCCTTTCCCTCTTTACCTGGATGTGAGTTCTGCACACTTTTAGCTCCTGTGCGCATCTTGCCTCTCCTCCCTCCCCTGTCATCCGGGATGCCCTTCCACTCTGCCTTGCTGTGACTGTTTTGTATACGAATTGGCAGTCAGGCACAAGCCACACCCGCTCTGGCCGTGCCCCTTTCCCAGAAGCCCTTTCAGTGTCTGCTAGTTTGTGGCACCTGTTGGTCCCTTGGGGCTCTTCCACGTCTGGGAAAAGAGTGCATTCTCTTGTGTTTTATCTTGTGGCAGGAGGGGAGCTGCAGATGAAGTCGAGCAAGCTCATCTTAAATTCCAAACCTTTGGAAGAAGCTCAGGCCTTAGCCGTGTCATCGGGATGTCGTGTGATGAGTGTCTCTGAGGAAACGGGGCCCCGAGAACCTGTGGAACAGAGGAGCCCGCCGCGGGAGGGAAGTGGAAACCCCCCCCAAGCGAGCGCTAAGAAGAAGGAGGCCGGGCTCAGTCGCCGGCCCGGAACGGAGTCGGAAGACCCGGGAGGCGGCAGCAGTGTCAGCCGCAGGCACGTTGTGTATTTCCGAGTTCCCCGGAGGAAAAAGCACGGCTGCGGCCGCCACTTCCGGGGCAGCGCCTACCACTATGACTACAAGGAGTACGGCAACGGCCTCCGGCTCGTGATCAGCGGGTTCAGCCTGCATCAGAGGATGCTCGCCGGGCTGAAAGCGCCCGCGAAGGACGCGCCCGGGAAAGACTCGGGCCTCGGCGCGCCCCACCAGCGGAATCTTGACGCGGTGGGGACTTTCTACAAGTGCGCCGAGTGCGGGAGGAGCTTCAGCCGCAGCTCCTACCTCGAGTACCACCAGAGGCTGCACACTCAGGAGAGGCCGTTCAAATGCCGCGTGTGCGGGAGAGCCTTCCGGTGGAGCTCCAACCGGGCGCGACACGAGAGGATCCACACCGGCCTGAAGCCTTACAAATGCAACTTATGCGGCAAAGCGTTCCAGCGCCTGTATGCCTACCACCTGCACCAGGAGTCCCACGCCAAACAGCTGTATCTCAAAAGCCGGCGGTGCCAGGAGGCGCTGGCCTACGGCCCCTGGTTGGGGCCGCGCCTGCCAGACCGCAGCGGGGAGAAGCTCTTCGACTGCAGCCAGTGCAGGAAGTCCTTTCACTGTAAGTCGTACATCCTCCAGCACCAAAGGATCCACACCCAGGAGAAGCCCTACAAATGCACCGACTGCAGGAAGACCTTTCGGTGGAGGTCCAACTTCTCTCGGCACCAAAGGATGCACGAGGAAGAGAAGCTCTATCACGCGGCAGACGGGTGCAGCGAAGACTCGAGGGGGGCCCCCGGCTGCAGCCAGCCCCAGAGTGAACCCCCGGCCACGGCGGCGGCGGCGGCGGCGGCGGCGTTCCTGTGCCAGCCGTGTGGGAAGACTTTCACCGGGAAGAAAGCTCTCCTTAACCACCAGCGAACCCACGCGGGCGAGGGAGCGTACCCCTGCGGCCCAGGCCTGAAGGAGTTCCCACACCGCTCGAAACTGATCATGCGGAGGAAGCAGCGTGCCCTGAGCAGGAGCCCCGAGGACCCGCCCTTCCGCAGCCAGGACAGGGCGCCCCAGGTCCCTCCGAGCAGCCAGGCCCCCGAGAAGCCCTTCACGTGCAGCCAGTGTGGGAAAGGCTTCCAGAACCACTCCTTCCTCCTCATCCACCAGCGGGTTCACACCAGGGAGAAGCCCTATCAGTGCCGGGACTGTGGGAAAGCCTTCCGGTGGAGTTCCAACCTCTCCCGACACCAGAGGGGCCACTTGCTGCGACAACAGTTCCTGTACCACGAGAGCGGGGACGCTTCCGAGGCCCAGTCCCCCCTCCTCGAGAGCGAGAAGAAGGCTTTCTGGTGCCAGGAGTGCGGCAAGAGCTTCACCCGGAAGAGAAGCCTTTTGGACCACAAGGGGATCCACAGCGGCGAGAAGCGCTACAAATGTAACCTGTGCGAGAAATCGTTCGACCGCAAGTACCGCCTGGTGAATCACCAGAGGACCCACGCGAAGGAGAAGCCCTTCACGTGCCAGTGGTGCGGGAAAGACTTCCTCACCAAGCACACCCTCTGCATCCATCAGAGGAAACACACGCGCGTGGGGCTGGCGGAGAGCGGCCCGGCCGGGGCGCCTTCCTCTCCGGACAGAGGGGCGAGCTTGCAGGAGTTGAAATGGGGTGCGGAGGAGCCCACGGAGGGCGGGGAGCAGGGCGCCAGGCCCAGCGGACCTCAGGACTCACCCGAGGCGAAGAAGTGCCACAAATGTAGCATCTGCGGGAAGGTGTTCAGCAAGACCTCGCAGCTCATCAGCCACCGGAGGTTCCACACCCGCGAGAGGCCCTTCAAGTGCTCCAAGTGCGGGAAGACCTTCCGGTGGGCCTCCAATCTGGCGCGGCACATGAAAGGGCACAGCAGTGACTAGCGTGGGGCCGGACGGAGGGAAGAGACGGTTCCTGGAGGACCTTACCGGGCGGTGCCGTGGGAAAGAGTTCGCAGAAGGCCCGGCCCTTGTTGTTTTGGAAGCCAGTCGCAGAGAAAGCCGAGGATTAAAAAACTCGGATGCCCCTCATTCTACCTGCTGGGAAATGAGATGCTCTTGGGGACCTTCTGGAGACTCGGGCCCTTGGGAGTGGCCTTTGTGCCGCACACAGAGAAGAAAGCACAGGAAATGTGAATGAACACCCACCATCTCACACTTAACGAGGTGGCAGATTGTTAATGTGGGTGTGTGGACTCCTGGGCACTCGGCTGCTGTTGGGGTGGAAACGGTGATGTCTGTTGTGATGTCTGTTGTGGGAAGCAGTTTGCAAAAGCTTGTCAAGTTGTGTGTACTCGGTCTGCTCCCGGACAGACCACAGAACAACTCCTTGTGACAAAGGAGATGCGTGTAAGCCCACACTGCAGTGCTGCTCGTTGCGGTGTTGTTGAGCTAGCAAGATGGGGAAAAGCCTACAGTCCCATCAGCGGCAGGACAGAGAAAGCAGGGGGTTGTTTGGGGACTTGGGGAAGTGAATGTGAGAGAACTGGAGTTGCGTCTTTCACAGATAAATGAAACACGGCGCTGAGAAATCGGTGAAGGTACAGACAAGTACCGTTTCTGTAAAGTTCAACACTATCTGTGGATCCGTTACTTAAATGTCTTTGTGTTTCACTTCTTCTGTAAAATGAAATGTTTGTGCCAGCCTCACAGGGTGACTGGGGTCCGGGGGACTAAAGAAATGATGTAAGTAAGTGATTAGAACAGCGGCTGGCGTGTGAGCATTGCTGGCACGTAGTAAACCGTGTTGTTCCTGTTTTGCACAATGTATTTCCTGTGGATGCACATGATCTGAAACCAGAGAATGAAACCACGGGTGGGAACGATGTGTGAAAGTCCCGCTCTGCCCTCCCGGGGCAGGAGTTGCTGATGAAATTGGTACCTGGAGGCTTCACTCGTGATTTCCTTCTTTTTTTCAAATCGATGTGGATGTGGTCAGCATGCAGGTTTAATAGCATAGTGCGGTGGGTTCTTTCACTGTCTGCTTAAAATCCTTAAAAATAAAAGGCTTTTAAGCATGGGCTCTGACATTTTCTGATTTACAGAATCCTGGCTCTGCCCTTTACGGGGTAGCACTTAGAATGCCTCACTTAACGCTCCAGGTTTCAGGTTCCTTACCTGCAAAATGGGGAGCAACACAGACAGCCCCTAGGAAAGGAGCGGTTAATAGCTCTGCTCATCGGGGTGGAACGCCCAGCAACAGCCACCGGTGAGGATGTTCTCCACGGGCTGACACGTGATCTCCAAGACGTTCGGATCACAGGAATCACAGGCTCCGTTCCCTTTAGCTCCTCGCCCAGTAATAACAAGCAGAGCCAGAAGCTGCAGACTCAAGTTTAAAGATGAAATGGGATCTGTGGAAAGAGGGGCTTAGTCAATCATCGCACTTTTAAAAACTTTTTTTTTTACAGAGAAGAAAGGAGAGGAAAAGAGTTAGAAACATCGATGAGAGAGAAACATCAGCCACCTCCTGCACACCTCTACTGGGGATGTGCCGCAACCAAGGTACATGCCCTTGACAGGAATTGAACCTGTGACCCTTCAGTCTGCAAGCCGACACTCTATTCACTGAGCCAAACCAGTTAGGGCTCATCGCACTTTTTAGGTAGATGAGGAGGGTCACATACCAGCCACCACAGCTTTTTAAGTTCATGCTGACCCTGCCAAGAGGAGAAAAGGTGTTTTTTAAAAAATATATTAATTTTTTACAGGAAGAAAGGGAGGGGGATAAAGTTAGAAACATTGAATAGAGAGAAAAACCGATCAGCTGCCTCTTGCACACCCTCTAGTGGAGATGTGCCCGCAACCAAGGTACATGCCCTTGACTGGAATTGAACCTGGGACCCTTGAGTCTGCAGGCCAATGCTCTATCCACTGAGCCAACCTGGTTAGGCAGGAGGAAATGTTTTGCATCAACCAGGTTCTAGTCAGGGGCCAGAAACCATGCCAAGGGTTTAACAAGAGCTTTATCAAGAATTGTTCACTAGCCCTGGCCAGTTTGGCTCAGTGGTTAGAACATCAGCCTGCTGACTGAAGGGTACTGGGTTCATTTCTGGTCAAAGGCCCGAACCTCGGTTACAGGTTCCTCCCTGGTCAGGGTGCCTGCAGGAGGCAACAATTGAGATATTTCTTTCACATTGATGTTTCTGTCTTTCCTGCTGTCTTCTACTCTCTAAAAATAAATGGAAAAATAGCCTCAGGTGAGGATTTAAAATAAACAAATGTATGTTATTAAAAAAAAAAGAATTGCTCACTAGATATATCTAAGTGAAAAGGCAGAGAGAAAATGGGGAGGCATCATGGAGGTGGTAAGGGAGGAGCAGCTAAACCCTCCCCCCCTCACCACACCTACAGGACTGGGTGAGCTGTAATATGAGTCTGACCCCCTTTTAGGCGGTTGATCACTGATAACCTGAACTTTCGAGCCCTCTTTCTCAAGTCTGGGCAGGCTGATCTGGAAGCCCAGACACTCCTCAGTTCCAGAGAGGAAACAGTTTTCCATTGCACTTGAACCCTCACCCCTGTTTGTCTATATAAAAGCTTAAGTGACCGTTGGACCAGTAGCTTTGATACGCAATGACACCAGGGTGCAGACACTCAGTGCACAGGCATGGACACATGGAACAGACTGATGAATCTCAGAGGGAAGCAGGGAGGGGGGAAGATATTACCCAAACATATACATACTAGAGGCCCATGCACGCATTTGTGCACCAGTGGGGTCCCTCGGCCTGGCCTGTGGGGATTGGATTGAAACTGTCGGTCTGACATCTCCAGAGGGGTCCTGGATTGTGAGAGGGTGCAGGCCAGGCCGAGGGACCCCACCTGTGCATGAATCTGTGCACCTGGCCTCTAGTCCACAAAAACAGTGGCTCACCCCTCCTTTCTATCAAGGCAAACCAGCTGGCCTAAGTGTCTATCCTCTCCCCGGGCAGCCTCATTACATGAGTAATACACTCTTCTGTAACCTGTTGTGTGTGATGTCATTAGTCTGGACATCTGAACCAATCGGGTGGTGATCCAGTAGCGGCGCCATCTCTACGGTGCAAGCTACAAAGCAGGAACAAGGAGGAGTGGTTAGAGTTGTTCAAAGGTGAGACACTGGAAGAGAACCCCTGTGAGCTGAACTCTGACCTACGAGGAGGGGAGCACTGGGGCTGCGGCTAGTGTCTGCTCTCAGGAAGCGCACCACCCCACCCCCCCCAGTTGGCCAGTCTCGAGCTGGACTGCCCTGCTGCTACCCAAAGAGGCTGCGCTGTGGGGTGAGGGCCTGGGGAACAGAAAGTGATGCCCACAAAACAGGAAGGAAGATCCTCTTTGTATGGGGATTCTGCAGAGAAACCTCAACGGGATGTATGTGTATATGTAGAAAGAGGCCTATGACGAGGAATTGGCTCGTGGTTATGGAGCGCGTGCTCCAGTTCCATCCCGACGGCTGGCTGCTGGGGACCCGGGAAGAGCTGGAGATGCGGGTGAAATCCCACGGCGGGCTGCCTGAGCGTTCCTTCTTGCCTGGAAAGGCCAGTCTTTTTGTTTTGTTCAAGCCTTTAACTGATTGGCTGCGGCTCACCCACTAATTTATGGAGAATGATCCGCTCTACCCAGAGTCCACTAATTTAAATGTTAATCTCATCCCAAAACCCCTTCACAGGAAAACCCAGAATAACGAACGTTAGGTCAAACAGCTGGGCACCCCTGCGTTAGAGAAGGGGAGCCAGGGAAAGGCGCTGAGACTGAAACTGTAAGGAGCGGGCGGGGAGAGACCACAGAAAGAGCCAGAACCCTCCAGGGTAACAACTGGTCAAGGTTTGTTATGAAGGGAAACGGACTGGAAGCATTTCTCGGGCAGCTGCAAGATGAAACGAGTCCCTACACTGCTCAGTTGGCCCCAAGAACTCGATGGAGCAAAAATAAGGGATGGGGGAGGGGCTGCGGCAGGGAATAGTCCCATAAATGGATATGTGACTGTTTCCAGGTGCGGGAAATGGCCTGACATGCTTGACCAGGTCAGGACAATTGGAATGTTTTCTAGACGCAGCGCATTCCGGGAGGCAGGGGAGGCGTGCTGGGTCGTGGCAGGCAGACCGCAGGCAGTCTCTGGGGGCGGGGAGGGGGCTGTGATGCAAGCAAACCTCTTGATGGCCCAGGTCCGAAGCTCTCAGTCTCTCCTCCGAACCCTGGCCAGGGGAGCTGTCACACATAATGGATCGTTCCACTCCTCCCACACTGTCTCCGCTTTCTTCTTAAACTCCCTGAGGGCCAGGGAACCAGCTAGCAGAGCAGAGGAGTGGATGGGAGAGTTCCACCCTCAGGCATCTGTGGAAGAAGGGTGGAGGTGAAACCGATCAGTTAACAAACCGGCACCACTTTTCAGAATCATTTTATTTCCAACATTCCTAAGGATGTTTGACTTAAAACTCTGAGACCAATAATATATATCCAGGGGATTGTGTGTGTTAAGTTATGGACTGACTGGTCATGTAAAGGTGTACGTTCTGTCAGAAGTAGTTGATTTTACCTATTGACCCGGTAATGAATAGCTGTTGAACGTGACCTTATTCTGCTGCAAATGAACTTAGACTTCAAAGCCCCAAGAAGAGTCTGAGAATTATCTAAGACTCCAGGTAGCCACTTGGGAAAAATATTCTGGCAGTCCTCCAGATGTTCAACAGAATTACCATCTGAGCTAACGAATCTCATGTGAATGTCTCATGTCCCTTTAAAACTTACAGAACATAAATATTGGAAACCACACAAAGAATGGAATTTCGGAAAACCCTTCACCCCAGCCACGTTGAGTGGAGGGCATTTCCCACACTCGGGCATGTTATGCGGCTGACCCCCATGTTCAGAGCCGGCGCTGCTGCTTCTCCTGTGGGCAGAAGCTAGGCTGGGATAGGCTGGGGAGCGCCTGACACAATAAAGATCAGGTTGCTAGGAGCCCCCAGTCTTCTAAGGCTCCCCCTCCTCTGGGAAGCTCCCTCCAAAGAATCCTCCACTCCAGACCTTTCCGACAGGTGAGTTTCCAACTCCTCCTACCTTTCCAGTCCCCCAAGTCCTGGCCATCTGTTGAGCCCTCTGTTCCCTTGCTATCAGCCCCCCGATTCTGGGCATCCCGGAAGGATATGCTGACTTGCCCATGGCCTGGGGGACCCTCAGGGGATAGTGGGCAGATCCTCTCTGCCTGGGGCAAATTGGAGCTTCTTGTGGGATGCAAGTATCAAGACCTCGGAGACTGGTTGACCTAGTCGATTGTCTAGGGAGTGTGCCTTGACATTTCTCAGGGGGACAGTCACTGTCCGTTCTAAAGAAGGTGAAGTACCAAGCATGACAGAAAGCAGGACGAGTCCCCCAGACCAAGGTGGGCTTCCCCTGAGCTCAGGAAGCAGCAGCCTTATAGCCCTGCCGGGCCCTGGTCCTGGGAAAGTGTTCACGTGCTGGGGGAGTCTCCTGTGGCTGCTGTGACTCAGGGCCACAAAGGACCACAAAGTGGAACAAGAGCCAGTTATCTCCCAGAGTGGTAGGTCCTGAGTCTCTGGAGCGAGACGTGGGACTCTGCTTAGGTTCCCACATGTCAAGCTAGCATTTTGGGGAGAAACCCAGGCCCAGCCAGGCTCATTGGTTTTGTTGACAGAATTTTCCCTCTTGCACTTGGCCTCTGCCATCATCGAGCCAGCAATAGCAGGCGAGGCCTCCTCCCGCTTAGAATCCCTCTCACTCCTTGGGCTGTCTCTCTCGGACCCCAGGCAGAGAAAGCTGTTTCTCTCCAGTGGTTAGATAGGGGCACCTGGAGAATACAGAGGAATGTCCCTCGTCTGAGCTTTGTGGTTTTAATTATGTCTGCAAAGCCCCTTTGTCATGTAATGAAACACATTTACAGGTTCCAAGGATTAGGGCACTGCCACTTTTGGGGACCATTCTGCAGACCACACATGATTATGTTTTTGTAAAATTTACGAGTTATTTTTTTGTAAGATCATCCAGCATTCTCCATTCTCCTCTTAATCTAAGAAAGGTTTTTTTCCCCCCAGCTATAGTTCATTAATCATTGTCACTTCTTTTACAAAATGAGTTTAAGGAGTGGCGACCAGCTTTTTCTTAAGGGATATAACCGAATTGCATTGCATGTAAAATCACATAGATACTGTTGCACATAATCATTTATGTCCCATGAAATTGCTAGTGCACACACATCTGAACTAGGTCCAGGTTTAAAATACATTAAGACCCTAGAATTCATCTGGACCAGTAGTTCTCAACCTTTCTAATATCACGACCCTTTAATACAGTTCTTCATGTTGTGGTAACCCCCAACCATACTGTGGGAACCTCTTTCCACGTCCCGCGTGGTTCAGGGTTCCCGGGTCAGGGTTCGGGTTCTGAAGGAGGCCGCACGCAAACGAAATGAGAGACTAGAAAGCATTAATTGGGCGATATTGGGGGGCCAGGCGGGAGCCTTCCTCTAGTGGAAAGGACTGCCCCTTGCTCTGGCCTTTTTCTCCCTTTTATTAAGGCTTTGGGACACACCCCTAGCCTTTAGGCAGGAAATAACAGAAACAGAAATTAACAAGAAACAAACATAGAGGTTGCTTCAACCAATAATGTTTCAACTAAACAGTGAGTAATTAGCTCTGACCTTTCAGAGCAATTAAGGTTGACCAGCCTTCTGGCTTCCTGTTTACATCCATTTAGTGAGAACAATATTTGGTTTCCGGCACATACAGTTATTTTCTTTGCTACTTCATAACTGTCATTTTGCTACTGTTACGAATCGTAATGTAAATATCTGTGTTTTCCGATGGTCTTAGGTAACCCTGCTGTTGAAATTAAGATCATCAGAAAATAGATATTTACACTGATTCATTAACAGTAGCAAAATGACAGTTATGAAGTAGCTGTCCATAATTATATGGTTGGGGGTCACCACAACATGAGGAGCTGTATTAAAGGGAAGCGGCATTAGAAAGGTTGAGAACCACTGAATTCTGGAGCCTCCAGTTAGGCGTGCACCTGGTTGGTCCTGCGAAATTTCTGGAGCCCCTGGGAGGGTCTCCCTGACAGGCCGAGCACAGGGGGTTCACAGAAGCCCAGGGGGAGGTTCCCTGCCCTGGGTGGTGGTGGGGGGAGCCCTCCCCGTACTGTGGACCCCTGAAGGCGCGCCTGTGTGTCCTGCTCTCCCCTGTAGCGATGTCTACGAGTCACTTTGAACAGAGGAAGAAAACCCTCGATACGTTTTTCTGGGTGAACGAGATTACCGGAGAAGTCACCTACCCCCCACTGAAGGTGGATGTGCCTGCAGCTCCTCCTGAGAAGCCCCAGGAGACCCCCGAGTGCCAGCGAGGGAGCGCGCAGGGGGCTCCTCCCGGTGCCCAGGGCCGGGCCAGCTCGCCTGCCTGGAAGGCGGACTCTCCATCCCCTCCCATGGCTTCCCTCAGATACAGAGGCTCTAGATACACCCTGCCGTCTACACTGACCCACCAACTGGTAAAAGCCGGGGCCAGGAGCCCCTCGCGTTTCTCAGCGACTCCTCTCTTACTACCCCCAGGAGGCGCCCCGCCACTCTTCCACCCCCTTGGGCCAGCCCCTCCTCCGCCAGCCTCTGCCTTTCCTTCCTGCCCTTCTGTGCTCTGGGCCTACACCTGCAAGCTGAAAAATGTCCTTACGGGAAACAACCGCTTTTCCTTTTGAACGTGAGGGTTTGCCTGGCCAGGCCCCGAAGCCCCATACGGAGCCATCCGTGGCCAGAGCAGCCTGCCACCTACCCTCACCCCTGCACGCCCCGCGAGGACCCTGGCCTCCCCTAGGGGCAGGCACACAGGACTCTGCCCAATTCTTATGCGCATGTGCCAGATGCTTTCAAACTCCATATAAATTGAACTGCGATTTTTGACACACAGTGTTTTCTAGCCTTCCTTTACCTCCCAAACCCATTTGGTGTTTTACTCTGAACTCTTTGGGGTTCAACGATTCGGTTCTGATGTTGGCGTCAGAGCAATATGTGTAGTTCCCAGCTGGAGCCGGAAGGAGGCCTCCTTGGCTGAGATTGGAACAGGCTCTCCCACCTCACCCCCCACAACAGATAGGAGGTTCCCAGGCCACTCCTTGGGTTCGATTCATTTGCTTGAACGGCTTAGAGAACTCAGAAACCTTTTGCTTGGGTCACTGGTTTGTATAAAAGGATGTGACAACGGCGGGAGCAGCCTGGTGGAGCAGGTGCACAGGGGCAGGTAAGGGGGACGAGCTGGGGCGTCCGTGTGAGCACTCCACAGCACCACCCCATTCACCACCTGGAGGCTCTGATTTGGGTTCCTGTGGGGGTTCAGGAGATCATTGACGATTGGCAATTGTTTCAACCTCCGGCCACTCTCTGGTCCCCCGGGGTCTGGGATGGGACTGGGAGTTCCAACCCTCTAATCACAGGGTTGGGTCCCCTGTCAACCAGCCCCCATTCTTAGGAGGGGGGGTGTCTCAAAAGTCACCTCACTAACATGACAGAAGATACCTTATCGGCTCCATTACCTAGGAAATTTTAAGGATTTGAGGTCAGTGACACAGATG
Organism: Lasiurus cinereus; assembly: GCA_011751065.1. Classification (NCBI taxonomy): domain Eukaryota; kingdom Metazoa; phylum Chordata; class Mammalia; order Chiroptera; family Vespertilionidae; genus Lasiurus; species Lasiurus cinereus. The sequence continues at coordinate 459,703 of JAAGEH010000143.1, forward strand.
TAATAAAACTACATGGTACTCTAGGGCGGGGATGGGGAGAAAAGGCTTGGAAGGGGGTCCCCTCTCCAGTCCTCACTGGAAAAGGTGTGGCTGTGGCCCCTGGATGGCAGTGAAATTGGCTGGGTTGCCCGGGTCCCCGCGATCTCCAGTCACAAGCAGGAAGCAACCCTCTGGGTACAGGCAAGCCAGCTGATGGACCAGCAGAGTGAGGGTGTCAGTGTGAGCAGAAGACCCAAGCTCGCAGTGGGCGGAGGGCAGGCATTCTGAGCCCACAGCCGGGGCAGGTTTCCGTCGAGGCTATCTATTAGAGCAGCTTCCCTCTAGCGCCCTCTACTGAGAAAGCGGACCATCTCGCTCACACTAGGAATCGGTTCCTGGGTCAGAGCCCTCTGAAGGGTGGGGTGGAGCTCAGGTCTCCCCGGATCCTCTTTCTTACCTGAGGCTTTGCAGTGAGAAGGTCTGATCCTCCGCCAGTCCTCAGAGCTGGGACAGAATTTTCTCTTCATGACACTGGGAGGAAATCAAACAGGCATGCACAGGCCATCAATTTCTTCTACTTTCCTATTATGTTGAAATAGTCATAAAAGTATTAACTGAATAGAAAAAGAAAGCAATGGTCTGATGAATATACATTTATTATGTAACAATTAATTTCAAGACAAAGTCCAATTCAAAACATATTACTGATTTTACAAAAGGTATAATCCAAACCCATTTTCCCCAATAAATTTTCTTACATAACCTCCCATCATTTGGCTCTGAAAACATGTTACATTAGAAAAAAAATTAAGAACAGCTCTTAGGCACAGGTTAAAAGGAATGACACACACATCCAGGAATAATTACAAAATAGTATTTCTTTTGAATACACATTTGAAGTTTAAATAACTAGTGTTTTAGATTAAAACATACTTCAACAATGGTTTTAGCTGAAACCGGTTTGGCTCATGGATAGAGCATTGGCCTGCAGACTGAAGGGTCCTCGGTTCGATTCCGGTAAAGGGCATATACCTTGGTTGCAGGCACATCCCCAATAGAGAGCGTGCAGGAGGCAGCTGATCGATGTTTCTAGCTTTTTATTCCTCTCTGTGGAAAATCAATAAAATATATTAAAAAGAGTGGTTTTAAACACCTTTTCCTTGTAATGCACTGTGGACAAAAAATTCCTCTCATTTCTTCTGCAGGAAGAGCCACAAAAATGGTGTTCCAAATAGCATTCACTTTGTCCTCTTGAGAAACCATGGAGAGGTTTTGGAACTGGTTAAAAATATCCTAAGAGAAATAGCTGCAGAGAGAGAAGCCCCGTGTCTAGTGTGGCCACACCATGCCCCCTGTGGACATTCACACAGCTGTGCACCAGGGGTGGCTCCGAACACTGGTGGGAACAGCAAGGGGTGACAGAACCCTGCCTGACTGGGACAATGTTACCCTTGACCCCTGGGAATCTCTGAGAAACAAGAATTTTTCTGGGTAGTGTTTTCCACGGCCACGAATGAGTCACCTCATGAAATGATTCAGAAAAATTCAGTCTGTTGGCTTCATGCTACAATTACACTATTTCAATGGGAAGGAAAACTTAAGAGGTTTAAAACTAAATTCTCTGTCACTGAAGATGTTCAATACCATATATTTATTCAGTGGCTTTCCCCCTTCCATTCTTCCTGTTTGGCAAAGTTTCATTATCTAGCTTTTGCTACTCATCAATCTTGTGTTTTGGACATCAACTGTCCACACTGGATGCAAAAATACATGTGTGTACTGATACATGGGATGTGACTGTGAAGATGCATGTTGAATTGGGTTACATATTTACCCACATTCACTCATATAAAAATATGTATCTTTAACACTTACATACCACAAATATGTTCTTTTATCCCAACAGCTTTTTACCTGGTCTTGCCAGTCAGATAAGGAACACCATAAGATTGGGAGTGCAAACCTTTTTACATACAAGTTTCCCAGCACAAATTAATTTTTAAAAATAAATCTACGTTCAAAGCAGCAATCAGAAACTTTGTTCTTGTAGTAGGTAGATAATACTGTTATAACAAATTGGGGACTTAAATAAGTTTAATTTAACAGATTCTTTCTTAGTCCTTTAAAAAATAATACGGATTTGAGTCACTTAATGGCATCTCCATTTTTCCAATTCCAAGGAATACAGAGGTCTCCGTCTTGCATAACGGAATAAAAATGTGAAACGCAGAGGTGCATCCCTTGTAGGTAAGGCAGCGACTGCCCCAGAAGTCTCTTACAGCAATCCACCATCTGCTTGCTAGAAACGCTGGGCTCCTTATAGAACTTTTCCAGGGAAAATTTCTTTGTTGAAGCCTGTATCAATTCATCTTCCATAACTTTTAACCTGTTATATAAAAAATAAATAATATTGCCACAAGCAAATAAAAGAACATAAAATATAAATATATTTTTAGATACGGGACTATACCTTTCTACTCAAAACCCTGAAAATGGTGTCCACTAAAGCCAAATTTTATGCTTAGAATATACATCAGTGGTTGTTATGCAATTACCTGTTATTTCCACACGTATCTCTAAAAGTATCTGTGAAACCTTTGTAGCAGGAATGGGGTAAAAGTAATACATACTTTAGAAAGCTCTTACTCTGCCTCACCCAGAACTAGTAGCAACTGAAAGAAGCAGAAAGCTGAGTGTGTAACACCTTGGGTTTGATCCTTGGGTGGTAAGCAATGATTTCTAAAGATTCCCAAAGAAAAACAGACTCCGGGTGCTGAAGAGATAAAAGGGATTGATGTAACAGTTTCAATAAAGAATTAAAAGAAAAAAAAAAGCAAGCTCACAACAAAGGCAGGACCCGAGGCCACGCCCTCTTCACTCTCCCTCTTTAGGCCAGCACTTCCTCCCTTTGCCTGAGGCCAGGCGTCTTACTTCATGGGCTTGAGTTAAGATCTAGAAAGTAAACAGCTCAAGGCAGAAAGAGCTCAATGTCTCCAATCCTCCTCCCGCAGGGGCAAGGTTTTATGGACCAGATGTGGTAAGAGATCAATCCCCAAATGGTCCCGGCTTCTGGCTTCCCGGGTGAACATTGCTTGGGGAGCCCCCGGGAGAAGATGAGGAGAGCCACACAGCTGTGGTCAGGGCTCCTGAACTAGTCTAAGTACAGTGGTACCTCGAGATACAAGTTTAATTCGTTCCATAACCCTGAGGCGTGGGAAACTATGAGACGCTGGAGTCGCGGTAAACTGGTGGGTCGTGTGCAGCCGGCCCATCCGTGTGATGACTCCTATCTCAAATGTTGCTCGTATTTCAAAGCAAAAATCGCTGGCTCGACGGCTCGTATCTCAAAAATCTCGTATGTTAGGGCACTCGTATCTCCAGGTACCACTGTAAAGTATTGTGCTGGTTCCAAACACTAAACACCCTCCTCTACCCCAGCTTCAACAAGGGAAGAGCAGTAGGTGAAGCACTGGAAACTAGGAGAGTCTGGGAAACAAAATGGCTGCTGTAGTTGGTCTGCAGTTGGATGGTGGTCTGTCCTGACTGAATCCCTTTCTGCAAAGACATCGAGGGCCCTTCCCACGTGCTGTCTGTTTTCTCTGCGAGGTTCCTCCTCCTAGACCAGGCTGCACCCAGAGGCAGGAAGTGGGAGGGTTAGGGTTGAGGACTGGAAGGAGAACTCTCAGGCACCAGCCATCCACAGCAGGGGATGACACACTTCTTGTGTAAAGGGCTTTCTCACTTGCTCTAAAAAAGACATCGGAACAGTCTGGCTTGGGAGTGAAAAGCTGTGCAGTATGGCCGAGGTGCTACACAGTTAGGCAGGCCCTGATGGCCACTGCTCCCACCAGAAGCCTCTGGTCCCACCCCAGGGTCGCCCTGATCCTGGGGCCACACGTTAGTGACCAGGAAGGCCTGTCAGTCTCGAGGGTACAGTCTTGGAGGGGCATCGAGCCCGAGAGGGCAGCCCTGGCTGAGATTTCTAAGACTATGCTGGTGGCTCTACTGTCTGGAGCAAATTAATTAAAGTTTTGCCTCTCCTTGCAATCTCTTCGCTTGGTTATAGTCAGCCCTAAGGAAAAAAGGAGGAAAAGGGAGGCACAGTACCAACAGGCAGGCACCGTGACACGTGCGGGTGGCTGGTGGGGTGTTCTCTCTCTTTTCTTCTAACACTAAGAATGGCCTCACCATTTGCCGGGGAAATGGCCCTTCGCTCTGACAAAAATTCTTTTTTTTTTTTTAACACCAAGTTTAAGCTTTCTGCCTCTGGCATCTGAATGTGATGCCACAGGTGTATCTGCCTCTTTCCACCATCCCTGCTAGGGACTTCCACAGTGCCCGCTGGCCACCAAGGTCCTCAACAAACATTAGTTGAATAAATGAACATTCTTTTAAATGGTTGTTTCTACTGTATGCAAGCAGAGAGATTACTTAACCGTTCTTTTATTGTGGTACATTTCTATTGTGATGGTAACGTAATCTAGGTTATTAGAAAACAGCCACACCGATCCCTGGCAGACCACGATAGGAAGAAGTAAATACGGACCAGCCTCCAGCCAGTCAATTCCTACGTTAAGCTCAGGGTAGATGCCCCTCGCTTGTGCGGTCTGAATACCTGCACCTTTAAGTTGGACTGAGCGATAAGACCTTACGGCGCTGACAGCACTCACTCGTCCTTCCTCTTCATGTTCTCTCTCGCCTGCTGCGCTCTGGTGAGAATGAACCACTGCAGGTTGGCTGGGTCGCAGAGCGTGGGGATGTTAAAATGCCCGAGTTCATGCAAACTTGGAGCGTATCTGTCACTGAAATGACACACATGAAAGCAAAATCATCGATCCCTTCCCACCCCCACTCCACCCCGAAGAAAACATTCTATGCGTTTGATGAACAGAAAAGGAATTCATCAAGGAAATGCACCCTGAGAGTATACACCAGTGACTTCAAGTTCTGCTCTGTCCCAAGAGGCTCACTATCAGGATGACCACTCACTGCCTGGCCCTGGGACCTTCCCCACCTGTGAAATGGGAATAGTAACCATTTCATGGTGGAGAGCTAACGCCTTTAAGTTCCAAGCACGGTGCATGGAAAACTGTATGTAGTATATGCACAAGAAATGTTGGCTACTGACTTAACATCAGTTCAATCCTGCAAGTTTTCCGCAGGACTGATTGCACCGGTCAGTGGCGCTGGTTACAGAGCGTGTAGAGGTTCAACTCTTCAGTTCTCTCACGCTGGCTTTTTCATGCGTAAAGAGTGTTGCTAGCAGATGCAGAACCACACGCTGAGATACAGAACAATCTGTGCGGATAAAGAAGGGTCGTTCTCGTTTTAGGTGTTTACCTGTTGAGGATCATCTGTAAGCCACGCAGGCTTTGCGGGTGGAAAGGAATTCTGTTTTTCAACAGCCTCTTATAGAACACGTCGAGAAGAGAGTAATACTCGTCCAACGTCAGCACTGGCTGCAGCTCTTCAATGTAAACCACCTGGATGTCCCCCAGAAGGTGGCTTATTTGGTCTTCTAGGAGCATTAGCCTCCTCTGAAGGTCAAAGTAACTTGGTAACCTTTCAAAAAGCTACAGGATTTTTAAAAAAGGAAATAAATAGTTCTAAGTACTAACATTGAGATATTTAGGTAAGAATCTCAACTTAGTTTAGATGATTAAATGGTAAAGAAGGGTTTTAGAAACGAAGTATGTGTACGTATCTCAAGACTAACAGAATTTACTTTAAATTATCTACATTAAATTAAAGGCAATGAACACTACCCTCCCATGTACTTAAGCACTACGCTGGGCCCCTGGAGTGAACAGACTACAAGAATTTGTCCCTGTTGGCCAGGGCCCACAGTCAGGGCGCAGGAGCAGAGGCTGAAGAGATGGGCGGGGCCAGGTCAGGGGTGCTACATTAAGGAGTTGGGTAATTGTGATTCATAGATCATTCACCCATTTCCCCAATGGTAACACCTTGGAGAGCCAGAGAGCACCGTCACAACCAGGATACCGAGATTCACCCACTCCACCAACCTGATGGAGATTTCATCAGTTTTACTCGCACTCACCCTGTGTGTGTATTTAATTGTGTGCAATTTGATCACATGTGTAGATTCATGTGACACAACCACGGTCTAGAGTCCTGCACAAGGACCCGCTGCGCTACCCTTTCACAGCCAGACCCTCTGCTCCCCTCCTCAAACTTGGTGACCACTGCCCTGTTCCTTCTGTAACCTTGTCACTTTAGGAATGTTACCGAAGTGGAATCATACAGTACGCAATCTCCTGAGGTGGACCTTTCTCCCCCAGCGCAATGCCCTTGAGACCCGCCACGCTGCTGCATGCATGGGCAGCTCATTCCTGCTCCTTGCTGGGTGGTGCTCCGTTGATGAGCCAGCCTTTGTTTAACCGCTCAGACACGGAAGGGCATTAGGGTTTTTCTAGTTTTGGACTATTATGAACATTTGTGTATAGAGTTCTATGGGAATGTATTTTTTCATTTCTCTAGCAGCATAAATGCCCAAGAGAGCCACTGCTGGACCACATGCTGAACGCTATGAGGAACTCCCCTACTCTTTTCCAGGTCTGCAGTCTTACAGCAAAGAATGAGTGATCAGTTTTCTGCATCTTCGCCAGCACTCAATGGTGCCATTACTTTTCACATCGAGAAGAGAGTAATACTCATCCAGCGTCAGCACTGGCTTGAGTTCTTTGACATAAACAACCTGGATATCCATTATGACAGGTGTGTAGTGATATCTCATTGTAGTTTTGAGTTTTGCTAGGGCTAATCACGTGGAACGTCTTTGTATGTGGTTATCTGTCATCTGTATATGTGCTTGTGACATGTCCGTTCATGTCTTTTGCCCATTATCTAGTTGGGTTATTTGTATTATTTACTGTTAGGTTTGAGAGCTCTTTATATACTTAGATATAAAGACCGTTAGATATGTGGTTTGCAAATATTTTCTACCAAATATTGACTTGAACCAATACGTCACCAGTGAAGATATGTGGATGGCAAATAAACACAAAAAAGATGTGAAATGCAAATTAAACCTACCATAAGCTAGTACTGCACACTTACTAGAAAACTACATTAAGTCTTAAAAAATTAAGTGCCCTAACATATTCAGCTATCCACTTTTAGGTATTTTACTCAAGAGAAAAGGAAATATGTGTCCATAAAAACATTTGTAAATAATGTTTATAGAAGCTTTATTTCTAGTAGCCAAAAACTGATAATGCAATGTTCATCAATAGGTGAGCAGATAAAAGAGCTGTGGTATACTCATATGATGAAATAGTACACGGCAATAAAAAAGAGTAATTTCCGCCAAAACCGGTTTGGCTCAGTGGATAGAGCATTGGCCTGCAGACTGAAAGGTCCCAGGTTTGATTCCGGTCAAGGGCATGTACCTTGGTTGTGGGCACATCTCCAGTAGGGGGTGTGCAAGAGGCAGCTGATCAATGTTTCTCTCTCATCAATGTTTCTAACTCTCTCTCTCCCCCTTCCTCTCTGTAAAAAAATCAATAAAATATATTAAAAAAAAAGAATAATTTCCTTGATACATACAACAGCATGGATGAATCTCAAAATAATTAAGTGAAAGAAATCAGATTCCCCTTCCATGCCCAAAAGTACGTACTCTGTGATTCCAATTTATAAAACTCTAGAAATATAAACTAGTCTATCTACACCAGTGACTGGCAGGGAGGGGTGCTGGGATGGAGGAGAGGGCTGACAAAGGGACATACTTTTGTGGGTGACAAGTATGTTTACCATCTTGAATGTGGTAATGGTTTCACAGATATTCACATATATCAAATCTCATCAGATTATACACACTAAATATAAAGTTTGTTTTATATCAATTATGCCAGTAAATCTGTTAAAGTTAAAACAAAACAAGAGAATACAAGCCTTTAGGCAATACTTCAAATTTTAGACTAAAATTTCCAAATAAAATCTGAATTTAAAATCAGTCTTCTATTTTAAACCACATGATATTAAACATCTGATCTGAAAAGAGCTGTAACTACAATTCAGTTTTTTAAAGTTTATTGAAATAATAGCATAGTTTGAAACAAAATTATGTTGATGACAAATCAGAGATTTTTTTTCACTTCAGTTTTTTCTTACCTTCGTCCAGTGATGATGGACATCCATTGTTCCCAGCATCACGTGGCCCACGGCACTGATCCCGGAACGGTCTGTAAATATTACTGTACATCCTGATGATAAAACAAACCCTCTCGTCACTGTACAGAGATGCTTCATCCTTTCAGCACTGTGCAAATAATTACTTAAATTTAGTGTATAAATTCAGGATTAAATGCAAAAGTGTAAAGGCTAATTTTATGTCTCTGATTTATTCAAAAGAACAGATTTGAAAATTCAGCTATGATAAAATACCATCTGTAAAGACTTTTAACGCTTTTCTTCTACACTTTACAGATGTGTGTAGCAGTAAGTAATATTTTAAAAGAACATGGAAATTATTTACCTTTTGCATTTTTAAGTGTTTCCAAGTTCTGCTGCGCTAAGCGGCCTAAACTATGCAGCTGGCTACAGCGATGGGCGAGGCCCCAGCTCCGCTGCCACCTGGTCCAACAGAGAGCACAGGCACATTAACACCGGCACCCTTGGAGGAGGAGACATGTATTCACCCCAAAGCTCAAGTGCACACCCAACATGTTTCTAAACTAGCTCATTTTTCAAGAAGCAATCAAATGGGTAAAACACTACTACTAATGTTCAGGTATCCAAAGATTTAAAATTAGCAGACACTATGTTATTTCTATTTTAAAATTAGAGGTTGAAATAACCCACTTTTGAATTCTAATTCTGGGACAACATCCATTTTCTCTCTTTTCCTCTTTTTAAACCCGAATACCAACCTTATATGATGAAGTAATGATTATTTCTTGTATGTTATGTGTATTTAAAAAGGATATTTTTCTTATAAACTATGTAAAAAAATTCAACTAGCTACAAATATATCACTATCTAAACCTTATTTCACTATGTATGATTGATTTAGAGAGAGGAACATCAATTGCTTGCCTTCTGCAACCTCAGTATGTGTCCTGACCTGGATTTGAACCTGCCACCATTTGGTGTAGAGGATGATGCTCCAAATAACCAAGCTACTCGGTTAGGGCCTTATTTCACTATTTTAAGCAAGAAATTATAGATTTCTTAAGCAAATGAACCTTTGATTACTTTCATAAAAAAGGTAATTGAAGAATATTTAGTTATCCAAATAATTAAAGTAAAAGATGCAAATATTTAACTGCTGGAAAACTTTACCAATTGATAATCCATGTTTATTCTAATCTCCAGATTAGGTTCTCTTTCTTACCTGATATCTGAGAGCTGCAAGTGATGAGACAGTTCATCTTTTAAACGATCTAGTTCTTTTCTAAGTGGCAAACTATTCTCCAGCTTTTTAATAGCACGTTTCCCATTGCTATCTAACCAGGATCTAGAAAGAAAAAGACATACACATTGTAACTACAACACAAACATGCCTACTATTAAAAGACATATGCATTGCTTTATAGTAGTGCCTATTTAAAAACTTTAATTAAATCTTGACCAAATTATAAAAAATAAAGGAGGGGAGGTGAGCGTAGACGAAGTAGTTGAGATGAGACTTCAACAGGGCACTTGGTTTGACGGGAAGCAATGCTACTAGAAAGAAGCACCAGAATATTAAACATTACACAGCATGTCCAAAAATGTAGATCAGAATCTGATTACTAGATATAATAGGAAGATAGATTAAATGGAGCTTTATGACCTGATAGTTCTTCTATTTGGTGTTTGATAAAACCCAACTGACTTATTTTCAAAATTTTTTGTGTTTTATTTCACAATAGTAAGAAACTATTTCAGCCTGTACTTCTTAATAAAAACAAAATTATTTTCAAAATTAAAAGTCTACACTAAATAATAGTTGTTATATTTCCTCTTGTTATGCCCTGAAATATTAGAAATATCTTAACATGCTTTTCAAGAATAAATTCTGATGAGGTGAGTGAAATTTATTTAAAAAATATTATTTTTTTCTTTAATCCTCAACCAAGGATATTTTTCCATTGATTTTTAGAGATTGGAAGAGAGAGGGAAAACAGAGTGAAACATTGATGTGAGAGAAACACATCAAGTGGTTGCCTCCTGCACGAGCCCTGACCAGGGCCAGGGCTGGGAAGGAGCCTGCAACCAAGGTACTTGCCCTTGACCAGAATCAAATCCGGGACCCTTTGATTTGAAGGCTGATACTCTATCCACTGAGCAAACCAGTCAGAGAGGAAGGAAGAGGGAGAGAGGAAGGGAGGTAGAGGGAAGAAAAGGGAGAGAGAGGGAGAGATATCAATGATGAGAGAGATTCACTGTGTGGCTGCCTCCTGCATGCCCCCTACTGGTGATGGAACCTGCAATCCAGGCATGTGCCCTGACTGAGAATCAAACTGTGATCTCCTGGTTCACAGGTTGATGTTCAATCACTGAGCCACACTAGCCAGTCCTCATGACGTTTTAAATGTTGTCTCCATGTATTCTTATTATGTATGGGTCATTACATTAAAGGACTTACTATTGACCTCTCCAGAAAAACTGAAAATTCTAATCTCCAGATTAGACACACGAAGCATATTAAAAAAAAAAAATTTTAGATATATTCTTTCTTCAGATACCAGGGGTAACTTAAAGAGAATTTTAAAAACTTAATTTCCTGTATGTGTGTGGGAAGAAAAGATAAAAAAATGTAATACAGTTGGAAGTATTCTGGCAACTAGGAAACATTTTTCATAATGGTTATTGAGTTAACTGTACTGATAGGATTTCTTTTCCTAGAAAATTAGACTTTAATTTTAAAAGCAAACTACAAAATAATTTAGTTAAGTAGAAACTTTTACGTACGTTAGGGTTGTTTCCATTTTGGAGACATGCTCGAGGTCCTCATCCGGGTCTTTGAATCCAGTGAAGGAGTAGTAAGACTTGTCCCATTTGATGGGCCTGTCAGACATCCTCTTCGCCTCTTTGCGAGGCTGGGGACGCACACTGCTATTCAAGTTTTGGACATGTTTAACTGATAAACTGCAGGAGTTGAGAATATATAATACTGTGCTTAGCAGATCTCTGGTGTGCAAAGTAAATTTGACTGTTCGAAATCCTAGAGAATATAATTCCCCCAAACAATAAAGACAGGTGATTATTTGCTTCATTTAAAATTTTGTCATACAGAATTTATAAGATAAAAATCTTCTTAAAAGAGCCCATTACCTATTAAAATTCACCCTATTTTATCTCTCAATGGCACACTACTGTCTTTCTCCAAATCTATACCAACACTGTCTACCGTCATGAATTCCTCTAATTGTCAGTTCCTTTTCTAGTTTGGCCAAACCACTCAGCCCAAGAAGGGGACTCAGAATATTTTCTTTTTTGGTTAATCCTCACCAGAGATATTTTCCACTGACTTTTAGAGAGGAGGAGACACACACAGAGAAAGAAACATCGATTTGAGAGAGACATGGATTGGTTGCCTCCCACATGGGCCCTGTCTAGGGCAGGGAATTGAGTCTGCAACCGAGGTATCAAACCCGGGACCCTTCAGTCAGCAGACCAACCCTCTATCCACTGAGCCAAACTGGCGAGGGCTCAGAGTATTTTCAATGCTGCCCATAAACTTGGTCTCTACAGTCTAAGAGATGGTAAAGTTCTCCTGTGAGCAAGTGTCCACCAAAGGTGGTTTCCAAGATGAAGGGGGAGAGAAGAGGGGGGCTGCCCTGTGACAGCAGTCAGAAGAAGAGCCAGACAATCTGTGGTCTCAGTGGTGACAGAAACTCATCTAGAATTTTCTCTGTGATCGAAAGAGACTGTCCTGTCCTTTGTGTTTTTTAAACATTGCCCAACTTAGCTAGGAACTCAGTATTTTCAGAAGTGATTTAAAATTTCTAATTGCTTAATTATGCTTGACAATCTCATTTTGATACTGCGTAGTCATTGGGCTAAGGTTTGTAATCTAACTTGTTAAGTCATCAATAGAAAATCCACTGCTTGTTTTTTTAGCCTCTTTACTGGGTGGTTTGTTCTTAGTTAAATTACATAACTTTCTAACCAACACTCCCACCAACTGTGCCAATTATTATCTCTCCTTTCAAATATGAACAAAGCCTCAATCCAAAGGTATTTGGCAATGCCAGACTAAACGAACCTATTTAACATGAAGCTTGCAAAGAGACCAACTAGAAATAAGAACACGTACCGAAAGTACTAAAGGGTTCCTGGCCATCAGAGGAATTCTGGTCTGTTTCTCTTACATAAAAGGTGAGCTGAGTTGGTTTCAAAGACTTGGAGCCAGGTTTCTGAAGGTTTTCTAAATAGACACTTAATCTCTGAAGAGAATTTTCATTGACTTCCTGAAAAAAATATTAAGGGGATTTACACACAAATTAGAAAAAGAAAATAACAGAAATTATATCCTCACATTTTTAACTCATTTGAGGGTATTATATACTGCATTATTAAAAAATGTTAGCATTTCATCACAATGGTAGAGGAAAGAAAACATTTATCTACTATTAGGCTTAATTTTCCATACATATTAGATTTTAAAAATTTAAATTATTAAATTAAATATTTAATTACATCCCCAATAATCAATACGTCTTTTCAAGGTAAAATTTTTCTGTTGATTCAATTTACTAATTACAAAAAAAAAAAAAAAAAAAATCCCACCAAAAAACAACACACCAAAAACAGGTACATAAAACACCATTACTAATATTCTAAAGAGTCTACATGCTAGCTTTACTGCCTGCATAAAAACCGTCAGATTTTTAAAAAACCCAACATATTTTCCAATTGCAGTATCTATATTTCAAATTAGTTCAAAGCATTCATTATATCACAATGACAAAGCAATATGAATGTAGAGAACTCTCTGTATTATCCTGTAACTAAGGCAAGTAAACTAAACAGGAACATAGATTAAGATTTTAAAATATAAGGAACATTTACCCTTTCTCTGGGGTGCTGTCCAAAGAAATCTGGATGCACTGCAAAATAGAACGGCCTCAAGGCATTGACTGCTTCAGCCCCCGAGAATGCTCTTGAGCAGAAAAACCAGCGTGGAGACACCTTCTCCAGACATAACCTTTTAACAAGATGTGGATTTATTATTTGTTGAGGCTCTGATGTCCACACAAATCCCCAGTGTGTAAAGTGATGGCAACATTAAAATTACTGTTTGAAAAAAATTAGTATGTATGGAAATGCTATAGGACATACAGAAACTTAGCAAGTTTTAACAAACAATGAGTATCCATATAGTTTAAAAAACCATATGACATAAGTTCTACTGATACAATATGAAAAGTAGTATTAAATACAACTTCCCCTCAAAAAATCCACATGGAAATGTTAACTGGCTTCACTGCAAATGATCACGATTTTTTGTATCAAATGTCATCTTTTCATACTGAAAAATAGTCTCAGAATTATAATGCTTAAAAAGAAGATTCAGATGTCTCTTCGTTCATTTCCTCATTGCTGGCGTGCTAATATTATTTTGAGAGTGTTTTTTTAATGTACAGTTTTAAATCTAAATGAAATTATTTGCAATTTTGGGAAAGTACTTCTCTGAAAGCTATTTTTGTATGTTGTAATTTACCTTTTCCATTTACATAAAGAAGTCTCTAAATATTAGGCACATTTTTGTCTCATACATTATGTCTACTAAATCTTATGAAAAGTTTTTAGTTTTAAAATGGTAGGACTAGCCGAAACCGGTTTGGCTCAGTGGATAGAGCGTCGGCCTGCGGACTGAAAGGTCCCAGGTTCGATTCCGGTCAAGGGCATGTACCTTGGTTGCGGGCACATCTCCAGTAGGTGTGCAGGAGGCAGCTGATTGATGTTTCTCTTTCATCGATGTTTCTAACTCTCTATTACTCTCCCTTCCTCTCTGTAAAAAATCAATAAAATATATTTTAAAAAATAATAAAATAAAATGGTAGGACTATAGAGTCATTTCTGCAGATTATTTTTAACAATCTGGAGACCACCAACATACTTTCAGATTACCATTTGTGTTTTTTGCATGTATTCTAACCTTTTATAAATTCAATATACAGGCTGTGCATTAGGGATATAACGGAAGTTTGAAAGTGAAGGAAATAGTGAGGTATATGTGAAAGTCTCGATACCAGGAAGCATTAAGTAAATGTGAGTGACAACTCCATTTTTTCCCCATCTGAATATTGGCTCTTATTTCCAAATGTCTGACACACTCTCAGCTCTCCTGCCAGCACTCAAGTTTTACAAGTCTAAAAAAAGGAGTAGAGGTCATTATTGTCCTTCTAACCTCAGCCTGGAAACAGAAGGTAAGGCAGCAGTTAGTTTAATTTAAGATTATTTCTCAGCATTGCCAAACCACAAAACCTCAGATTCACTTCTGCCCAAACTACTTTACCATACCCACCCCATTTTAAGTTAATCTTGTTTCTTCTCATTTTTATAATACCCCTTGCAATCATCCATTCTTCCGTTTTCCTGCTACCACAAAATTGTATGGCAGAGCCTCATAATCAGTCTACTTTTCCCTAACCATACTGTATATAGGTTAATCTTTCTAAAGTCCCACTATCACTGTATTCCCTAGTAAGACACCTCTTATGGTCTTTCAACTCCTGCAGAATAAAATCCACTCCTTACTCTAGTATATCAATTTCTCTATAGTAATTTCCAATCTGTCTTTCAAACTTGATTTCCAGCCACTCTTTACAGAGACCCTCAGGCTCGGTGTCCACTGATCATCCTCTTCTCCACAAAGTCTAAACTCTAAAACATCCTCCCTGTCTCTCACTTCCATTTATTAATTGTAGCCACTAAACAATTACCCACTATGCGTACCTACTATATTCCAGGAGGCACTGTACCATTTCCCCAGAACCTTCCCTTTTGAATCCTCATTATAAACAGTCATTCCCCTTTGTAAATTCAAAACAAACACACACATGGATACACCCCCCCCCCAACTGCTTGGAACAAAATACCATAATGTGTAAATGACAAATTTTCATTTGTTCTTTCCTTCCACCTTCCCACCCTCAACTATCACTGTATTCTCATAAAATATGTTTTATGTATATGTTGTTGATGTGTTAGTTTGGGTCTGAGGTCAGGACAGGATTAGATGTGCAAGAGAATTACTGGGAAAGGAAGGGGAAGATAGGGAGAGCTTTCAGACCAGGATTGAAGAGGAGGAGGATGGGGAGGAGGAGGGGGAGGAGGAGAGAGAGGAGGGGGAGGAGGGGAGGAGGAAAGGAGTGTTGAGTAGGAAGTCTGGGGCTTCAGCACAGCTCGAAGAAGGGCTCAGTCACGCCAAGGGGAGTCCTTGAACCAAAGTCACCCAGTGGAGGAATCCTGTGTCTTGTTGAAATGATTCTACTTAGGATTTCTAGTATACATACATCAACAGCAAATATAGCAGTCACATGACCGTAGTACACAATTTTAATGCAAAGAGTGGTTTTCCATAAGACAACAGTAGAATTGAGGGCAACATGATAAAAAGTGTGCTAAGGACAAACTTTATCTTTTTTCCTGTTAAGCTTTTCACACTGAACTATTCTGAAAGATGGTCTTCTTTTTACCTCCTGCTCTGAATGGGCTCTTGCAGGACCTGGCTGGCTGTTCATATGAATTTTCATTTTCTTTTTTGTGTTCTCGCCCTCCACCATAATACAAAATAACATTAGCATTTGAAAAATAACAGCCCCCTCACACTAATTATAGTTTGGACCATGAAGCTTACCTCCTCACAGGTCTCAGGAAGCAAAACATTTCTGTGCTTGATCTTAGCCAAAAGGCCGAGAAGTGATATAACATCTCTGAATATATATGTATGTCAACTTCCAGGCATCCATTAACTGCTAAAAAGTGACAAAGGGTATTAAGCACAAGCATAGACTAGCAAAACTTCAGTTCTCATGATTAAAATAATCAAGTACTTGATTAATAACAAAATATATAACCATTTCAGCAATTTATAGAACTTTTGTTTCCTGGGCAAAAACAGCAGACTTTTTCCTTTTAACAACTAGAAAAGGACTAAACAAATTTTGCATTAGCTTACTTTAGATTCATTTATCTAATTAAATTTATTTACTTAGTTAAATTTATTAATCAGGAGAGCTCATGCTGGGCCTTCCATTTTGTAAAGACCAACAGAATTCATCATTTTCATGCTGATACCAAAATGAGGTTTTTATTCTCTTAACCTTTTTTTTGTCCTAGACTAGGGTATGGTCAACAAACAATACTAATTGGCTTTCTGCTATCTTATCTCCCTGAGTAGACTGCTATAAACTATTTATCCTCTGGCTAGGAAGGAAAACTGCAAATCATTTATTCCTAAGTGTCCTTGGTTAGGGAAGATAGGGTTTACAGATGGCTCCAAACTGCTGTTTAAATCTGTTTCCCTATTCCACTAGTGCTGGCTTACTGGCCTGTCATTTTATAGAATTTCCTTTCAACATTTCTCTTAAAATACCTAGATATTTAATAATTTTTACTATGTAACCCAGTAGAACTCCAAAGTTTAAGTTACCAAAGACTTTACTATTTTTTAAAAAATGTATTTTTTTTTTTATTGATTTCAGAGAGGAAGGGAGAGGGAGAGACAGAAACATTGCTGATGAGAGAGAATCATTGATTGGCCACTTCCTGCATGCCCACAACTGGAGACTGAGCCCGCAGACTGGACATTATGCCCTGACCGGGAAGCGAACAGAGACCTCCTGTTTCACAGGTTGACGCTCCGCCACTGAGCAGGCTGGCTGGGCACTACTTTTTCCTACAAAGTGGGCATGGCCCCTGCCTGAGGCCTCTTCTGCAGCTCCCCCCACCCCTGCTAGGAGAAAATCTGTGGAGGGTGAGGGGAAGGTTTATTTCTCATATTTTTCTTTCTGAGGAGACTGTGTAACAACAAGAAATCTTGCATATAAGAAGAGATCTTAAAAAGGGGAACAAAAAACCACCCCCAAAGTAATAATGAGTACTCTCCAAAGGATGGACTGGGACGTCAGCCTTCGAATCTTATCTCACGCTAACCCAGCAGAGCAAAGGACCTTCGGTTCTGAGTGGTGCAAAGCCCAGACAGCAGAGACAGAGGATTCCTGTGTTTATAAAAGGGCAAGAGAAAAAGAAGTCCCCAGAAGATAAGCAAGCAAGCAAAGAACATCAATAACCAAAGGTACATTACAGACAGACAAGAACTCGCACGAGCTGAGCGTTTTGGGTGGCAGATGTCTGGAGAGGGAGAGCTGGGAGGGTCCCCAAGATTAAGAAATCTTGTTAGCTGCTGGCAAGTCCTTGAAATCCCTGCCAGGGGTTCAGCTTGCCACAAACAGCCGGGGCCCTCAGCAAAGTGCGATATGCCTCAACTTTAAACAAATTAAACCAAACAACAAAGAGACACAAAACAATAATCAACGCTCTTATATACAGTATTTACAGGCCCACACAACCCAGACAAGAGCTTCACACCCTGCTTTCCCAAACACTAAGCTCTCATCCCCAATGAAAAGATTATTTATTTAAGAGTGCCTCCATATTGGCCCAGGTGGGTTATGCGTGAATATGGAAATAATCAATGATCTTAGGTTCATCTCGGTAGGAGGGAATGTTTCCAAGTTAGCAAATCCGAGGTGGAGAACCAAGTATGGACCCAATAATATCCTGCTGGGTGCCCATGCTCAGTGGCCCCCACGGGTATATGGCAGACAGGGAATCGCCCCCAGAGAAAAGTAGCTCTATTCCCCAAGTTCAGTTCCTTGTCTCATTCTAATGTAGAGGGAATGGAGGTGACGGTCTCAAACTCATGGTCAGCGCCCAGCAGTCCAGATTGAGGGGGGAGGTCCCAGCTCCTGGAGCACTTGGTAGAGGTCTCCTAACTACGGATCTCCAAGGCAGCTCTCCTCCCTCTTCTCCTGTTCTTTACCTTTTTGCATTACAGGTCCCACATCTTTTCTCTGAACCATTAATTTATCCCCTTCCTGATTTTCTTTTGAGTCAGAATTATGCAAAAACATAAAGCCTCAAACATTTCCCCAACCTCTGGTAAGACAATTCTAACTGTAATACAGTGTATTAGTTTAGAAACTCATTTAATGGCCACCTTTCCCCAGAATCTAGAGCATACATAGGCCAAGCAGGATTACAGTAAAACCCCCTTTTCCTTTTATTCACTGGTGGGTAAGTCTAAGATCCATCCCCCCGAGATCCATCCCAATGGAGTAACTTTTGGAATAGAGCCTCCAGCCCCATCCTTGAACGATTTAAGCAAGATTACAGGCAAAGTTAACCAGATAAAACCAGCCCAATATACAATATTTTTAAGTGCACACAACAGACAAGACAACTGTTTGTAGTTTACAGTGCACAGCCAGATAGAATGACCAGGAAGGACCTTGAGGCAAAGCTGTGTGTGTGTGTGTGTGTGTGTGTGTGTGTGTGAGAGAGAGAGAGAGAGAGAGAGAGAGAGAGAGAGGGGGGGGGGCGGGGAAGAGAGGAAGAGAGAGATATGATGGGGATTGCTGGAGCTGCAGCTGGGACTCAAATCGGGAAAACTCCTGGCAGCGCTGCAAATAAAAATAAGAGTCCAGGTTTCAGCCCTGGGAACCCCCAGTCCAGGCAGCAAGTAGGGTTCCTGGTACTCACCCAAGAGGACTCTCCTGCTTGTGTCCTATCAGAGTTGCCAGAATATGTAACCTGACAAGCAAGGGCTGAACTGCCTGTCACTACTTGAGCCAATTAAGCGAGACAGAGCTGAATCATGTATGAGCGTTTATTCCAATACTGCTGGCAGAGGGGAGGACAGCGGGTCATCCGGGAAAATCTCTCTGCAACTCCCATAAACCAGCTCGTATACTGGACGGGACAAGGATTACATGGGGAAGTAGGGATTGCAGGCATGCGGAAGTAGGGAAATAGGCAAGGTGGGCTGGAGCGGGACTGCACTGTTTGGGCAACAAGTGGTTAACCTTTCCAAGGTTGTTAATAGGCAGTTCTTGAGTGAGAATGGACCTGATCCCCAGGTCCAAGGTTGACTGTCAGGTCCTGGGGTCATGGTGGGGGTGGGAGGGCTGGCAAACAACTCCCAGCCAGGTCAGAATGTCCTTTCTTTAACAAAGCATGATTAATATTTCTTATAACTATAGCTAGTCCCCAATGTTCAATTTTTGCCCCTAATACCAGTAATAAACAAGTTACAAACATTACCATTTACATTAGCACTCACCAAAATGAAATACTTGGCTATAAAGCTAACAAAATATGTACAAGATGTTTCTGAGGAAAATAAAACTCCGATGAAAGAAGTAAAAAAAAGAACCGGGTGCTCTTTCTCCGGGGAGCAGGCACGTGTCTCACGTGTCACCTTTACTTCCCTCACTTCCACGAGGAAGGGCCCTTTCTTTGCCTCTATAACTTGTTTCCTAAGCCCATTTCTTCTACAGATTATTTCTTCTACCTCTGTGATCCTCCAAATACATGTTCTCATAAAAAAAAAAATGGAAAGATATTCCTTGTTCATGGATAGGAAGAGTCAATATTGTTAAGATGTCAGTTCTTCCCAACTTGATCTATAGATTCAAGGCAATTCCAATAAAAATGCCAGCAACTTATTTTACGGGTACTGACGAACTCATACTGAAGTTTATATGGAAAGGCAAACAACACTGAATAGCCAACTCAATACGAAAGAAGAACAAAGTTGAGGGACTGACATTATCAAGACTTACTATGAAGCTACAGGAATCAAGACAGCATGATACTGGTGAGAGAACTGATAAACTGAACTTCATTAAAATTAAAAATGTGTGCTCTCTGAATGACAATGTAGAGAAGATAAGGAAAAAATCCACCGATTGGCAGAAAATACTTGTAAAAGACATACATATCTGAAAAAGGACCGTTACCCAAAATATACAAAAAAAATCTTCAAAAAAAGCAAATCCAGACCAACTTAAGACAGCCCCAAGCTTGCAAAGAAGAGACTAGAAGGATATACATATGGAATCTACAGCTAGCTATCTCTAGTTAGCTAGTGGTAGGATATTAAGTGCTTTAATTTTTTCTTATTTCCTAATTTATGAACAAAGAACATGTGACATGTTCTGAAGTTAAAAAAATAAATGTTTTAGCATATAAATTAGATGAAGAAAATGAATATAGCAAAATGAGCATTATTCATTTAGAATCTAAGACCGGCCCCTAGGCCCCGGCTGGTGTGGCCGTTAGTTGGATATTGCCCTGCACTCAAAGGTTGCAGGCTCTGTTGCCAAACAGGGCACATGCCCAGGTTGAGGGCTTGATTCACATAAATGTTTCTCTCCCTCTCTCCTTTCCTGTCCGCCTGTCTTTTCATGTGGCACAGATCTTGGGTCAGTCCTCAACTTTGCAAGACCAAGAAGCCAATTTTATTACTTCCCCCAGAAATAAACAGATCCTGGGGGAAAAAACCATAAGGGACCTGTCTGATAACTACAATCTCAACTTTTTAATTTACTCTGAGAAATAGAATTGCTAAGACTAGAAGATTCAGATTTGTGATATTTTTCCCCTTAAAGGATTAGCCACACAGAAAATAAGATTACTGTTGGCAGACTGACTATATACTGCTTCAGAGTAAAGCTGGGTGCTCTCATGTGCTAGTGAGAAACAGTCTGAAAGCCTAGGGCACCCAGGGTTCTTGTCTTCAAAGTATTACATGAATGGTTTCTGCATGTATCCCATGGGGCCCACTATCCTCCCACTGGGAAAAGCCTCAAGCATGCTACAAAATAACTGAGGTTCCACTATCTTCTCAGACTTGGAAGGTGCTTCTGGGTACCTTAATTCGCCCAATTCATCAACAGGCATTTTCCAAACCCTTAGGTGCCAGGTTCTGTGCAAAGTATTGGGACTAGAAAAACATTAAGACAATGACACCTCTCCAAAAACTTACAGCCCTAGGAGAGGGAGGATGTGCAAACAGACACAAGCAGATGATTATAAAGCAACGCAGTAAATGAAACAGTAACAGCCATGCACAGAGTATTATGGGAAACTCTCAAGTGCTACACTTGGAAATGGGGGCGGGGGAAGAAGGTCTTTTCCAAGGAGAGGGCACCCTCTCTGGATGGAGGGTGGCAGGTGGGGAAGGACGCAGGTCGTTTAGAAAACAATATCAATGTCTGCTAGAATTCACTTAATACTAACATTAGCTTCTATTTCATAAAATGAACATTTCTGATTGTAACCGAAGGTCTGCGCTGTGAAGTGAGGCATTAAATATTTTGTTCAGTTTGAAATCAAATTTGGTAGAAGAGATGCCTAAGTTTGTGGGAAGGTTTAATTTGGGTATTTTTTTTTTTCTTAAACACCTGTTTCACTTTGTTTAAATTACTTTCAATCCTCACTGGAGGGCATGTTTTTATTGGTTTGAGGAAGGAAGGGAGAGAGGGAGAGGGAGAGGGAGAGAAAGAGAGAAACAGTAACACGCTTGCCAAATGGAGATCCTCAGATTGTCCTCTGTCCATTTGGCAAGACTTTTATTTGACAGAAAGTTATGTTTCCTCAGGCTGCTTTCAGCTAAACTGTGACCTCCTTTGGCAATTAATTACCTTGTTTGGTTTTTAAAAGCAGTCCCTTCCATCAAGGAGGGGGAAAAAAGTGGGCGATTTTTCACTGCTTTTCAGTTGAACGTTTCTCAGGGAAAGGGGGAGGAAAAAAAAGCAAAAGTGAAAGCATCAAGTCCTATTAGATAAATGAATCCATTGCAGCAAGAGCAGTGTATCTCAAGTCCTGACAGCTTCCTTCGCTAAACCGCTTGCTAGGAGCTTTTTGCATCATCGCAATTTCCTAGGAAATTAAGTCAAAGACTGGAGAAACAGCGTAGTCGCAAGTAATGAAGTCTTAAATAAATCGTCTTTGGTGTCCTCACTGCAGAGACGCGGTTACACCGCATGCGATGCGGCCACTCCGTGCAAAAGTGGGCACCTCGCGCGAAGGTGGCTGCGCGCTGCCCACCGCGACCCCCCCCCCCCTTTCTCCGCCCCGAGCAGAGCTCGAAGGCACACTCGGGCTCCCTCCCCTCCGGCTCCTTACAGTTCCGCCAAGCGTCCGCCCCGAGGGCTCTCTGCAACCTGTTCCATCTTCCGCGACCTGTTTCACCTCCCGCCTCGCGCCAGTGGGCAAGTGCGGGGGCGCGCGCGCGCGGGGCTGGGTCCGGGCGCATGCGCACCGGGGGGTGGAGGGGACGGCTCCGGCCCGGTCCACGAGCGCGCGCCGCAGGGCCCGGGGCTCCCGCGTGCCCTCGCCCCGCTAGACCACAGCTCTGACAGGCTCCTACCCGCAGGACTCGCCGGGTCCCCGCCCCTAAAGCCTCAACGGGGAGCGCTCGGCTCGCCTCGGCCATCGGGCGCCGGCCGCGGCGGGGGCCCCGGGAGGCGAGACGCCGCGAGGGACGGGCCGCAGGCCGCGCGCTCATTGGCTGAAGCGCGCCAGGGCCTTCTTCCCCCTGGAGCGCGTGCGCGCAGCCCCGGGGCCGAAGGTTGAAGCCGCGGCGGTACCCAGCCGCGCGCTGACGTCAGCGCCCAGGTGACCGCCCCGCCGCCTCCGCCGCTGGGAAAGCTCTCTCTCCCCGTCACCCCCCGCGCCGTCACCATCCTCCTTCCTACCGTGCGGCCCGCGGGAGCTCCGCGCGCCCCTCGGAAAGCTTTAGGGCGCTCGAGCGAGCGCTCCGAAACCTGAGGGACCGGGCCGGGGGCGGCCGGAACTGATCGGGCGGCAGGTGGCGAGGCCTGCCCCGAGGGTCGGGGGAGCGACTGAGCACGCGCCGGAGGGCGGGAGGGAGCGCGCGAGCGCGAGAGGGCGCGCGCATGCGCCCCCCCCCCCCCCAGGCCCCAACCTCCCCAACCGCCAACCTCCGACGCCCCGAGAAGGGCCGGGGCTGCCTCCGCAGATGCGCCCGCGGGGCTGTGGCGGAGCGGAGGGTCATTTTTAAACATTTCCTCTTCTCCGGGCTGCATTTTCCCTTGCACTGTGGCCCTTGCAGGGTCTTTCAAGCCTGAAGCGCTCTCCACCGTCAACCCGGGTCCTTTGCTCTTCGCCCCGCGTCGCTCCTAGGACTTGGATGAGCCCTCGAAACGGCCAGATGGAAATTAGCCGTCCGTCCCCCTTTTCTACTTTTTGGCCTTGTCGACTGAGGCCAAAAAAATAAAATAAAAAATAAAAATGCCTCCATTTGTGCCAGCCCTAAGGGCTCTTGACTTCTTATTAGAAACAATCTGGTCACTTGTGATCCATTCCAACCCACCATTTCCCCCAAAGAGCTTGCTTCGTTGATCAGCTCGCGCGTCTTGATCTTTTCAAATGGCTCTTCGCTGCCGGCGCCTAACCGGGCTCCTGTTTCCCCATTCCCTTCCTTGGGGGTTCAGTCCCCTCCTAAACTGCCCGCTTTCCATTCTTCATTGTCCTCAAACCGATGGTGGTTATAGCCGAGCCTGTTTCCCAGGGCGGCGGCGTGTAAATGGCAGTTAGAGCCGCGCCGTCCGTGCTGCAGAGCCCGCCGTCCTGGTGGCGGGCCCGTCCCACTGCCCCCGTCTCACCCATGACAGAACGGATGCCACACTTAATCGTGGCCATGCAAAGTGCTAGGATTTACCTTTCTTTAGTCTTGGGAGGTTACAGACTTATTCCAAGGATGCTGCCATCACCGTATTTTGGGAGTTCCTTTAAGAACGACTCTCAGCTCCTTCCTTATTCAGACTTTTTCTCCCCATGATTATGGTCTAAAGTAGCAAATCGAAAGCATTAAGGACCGAAGATGACCACCTTAAGAGAATAACGGGCAAATTCTGAAGATGACTTCAGAAAAGGGAGTTTTAACTTCCTAAGGTGGTTTGTATGGGAGAATCCTTGTCTGGATTATTTAAGTGCTGGTACATTTGTGTAAAATAACTTTTCTTCAGAGGGAAGGATGCTGGAGCAGACTGGCAGCTGTGAGAGGGAAGGGAGGAGGGCTGCATGAAGGAAGGTGAAGGGATTAGCCAAAGAACAGACATGTATGACACACACAGACACAGACAAGTGTGGGGAAGGCCAGACAGCGGGGGGGGGGTGGGGTGGCGGCTGGCTGGAGGTGGGCAAAGGGTGGGGGGAAATGGGAACATCTTCAGGAGTGTCAACAAAATAAGTTTTCTTTAGTCATACCTAATGTGTTTTTCAAATACTTATTGAAAGATCAGACAGAGGTCGGAAGCCAGGACTACAGGCTTTGTTAGAGGAGAAGGGCCCGCCAGGCTGTCTTGAAAGGGGAGAGCAGCAACACGTGCAGAGGTGAACACGCCTTTGGAGGCGAGGAATGGGAAGGAATGGGGGCCTAGTGTACTCGGCATGCGCTGACTGGTGGCTTAATGTATGGTCCATATAAGGTACATAGTCACTCAGGTACCTAGGGACAAGGACTTAGGGTATTTGGCAGGTGCTGATTGGTGGTTCAATGTATAGTCCATCTAAGGTGCCTGGTTAGGTTCTCGGGTGTGTCCAGACCACAGGTACAGGCTAGGTCAGGTTCTGTCCACCAGTTGGGAGAAGGGAGGATCTATCATATACAGCATTCTAAAATACACTAAAGGAAAACTATTCACAGGGTAACTTGAAAAATTTTGGTATAACTCAAAAAAGTTATTCTGGAATTTGTGTTTGAGTCACTTTTCAACATTACTTGACTATTCTATATTACAGATGTGGAATAGGCTTTAGGAACTGGACTGAGGATACGCTCAACCTATTTCATACCCCTAAAGGTTTTCTAAATACTTGGTTACCTGCCTGCTTGCACATTTCTCCTTCTATGTCTTCCTCTCATTAAATGCTGCATTGTATTCATTCAGTTTGTGATTTTTCAATGAATTTCAAAATAAATAGGTATTTACTTAGGTTTACCCAACTTAAAAAGAAGTAATTTGAAAAATCACTTCAGTGGGAGTAAAACTATTATAAATTGCTTACATCAATCACAACTTTTAGTGTTTGAAATCTACTAACTTACTGTAAATAAATAAAGGGCAAAAACAACATAGTGAAAACTATTTTTATTGCTTTTTAAACAATGATTACTTGAACTTAAAAAATAAAGTATTAACTAATGGTTATTGAAAAGCCAAACCTTTCCAGCCCACTTCATGTTCTCTTTCAACCATTTCAGGGCAGAACAATGTTCCAAACTATAAACCTGCTCCTTATTAACATTGACTGTCATGTGCTTAATGAAAAGCTTCGGGTCTGATAAACGAACAGCCATCATTAATCTTTCCACTGCAGCTTGATAATCATCCTTGCTCCGAGACTTGTTTTCTTCACATCTAGAAAGCAAAGACCTCACAGAGTCAGAAACTTGAAAGGAAGCTAGATAGTTTCTTCAAGATATTTACATTTATTATTACAATTATGGCAGACTTTTTGCCACATTCTTCTACCAGTGGCTTTCAAAGTTTTTTGACCAATGACATAATAAGAAAGGTGTTTTGTGTTGGGACCCAGTAGATATCCTCATACATAGAAATGGAAAAGTTTCAGCAAACAAGATGCATCCATATGACAATGTACTCTATTTTCTATTGTCTCAATTTTAATTATGTGGTTGCAACCCCCTAAACTGTTTGCACCACACAAATGGGCTACAACCGTGGTCTGAAAAACACTGATCTAGGACACTGCTAATAACCCCAATCTTCAAAGTTAAAATTGCATAATTTTTCATTGTAATACATCAAATAATAGTGAATTTAATCAGGTTTGGAGTTACTGACATGTTTTACCTTGACACTGCCTAATTTTTACTATAAACATACTATGTAGCTAACATTTGGTAACAGAAATTATAATGTGCCTTTATTAAACTTCTGGTTATTTTTCTTCAGTCCTGATTTAAGGTATTTCACAAACTGCTAAAATTTACTTTTCTAAAAAACTGTTCTACTGGTCTCCAAATTTCATAAAAGTCACACCTAAAGGCTTTTTCCCCTATGGGATAGGGAGTGGGAAGTATTTAAAATAGAGATGTGGTGGTTATATTAAAGCATCACTTTGTTTGCTGCATCCTGCTCTTGGCATTTATAGGGTCCAGCAGCAAGGCTCAAGAATGAGCCTATTGCATTAACAGCACAGTGTGGTCCACAGGGTGGTGGGAGTGAGGAACAGCAACCCCACGCACGGGTCACAGAGAGGACAGATCGGTCAAGAGCTTTCTAGTACCTTCTGGCTTAGCAATTAGTGCCTAGAACCTGGTAGATTGGGCATGTGCCAACTGTGTGTAATTTTTGAAACACTTAAGGATGAATAAAATTCTTTCTCCTAGAGGTTTGTAAAAAGATGGGGCTCAGTATGATAATAAGAGAATATTGGCTTGGACAAAATCTAAGATGGGTCACAAGTACCCCTAAAATCCAACGATGAGTTCAGAGGCTGCATATATGTGGAGAATGAAAAGCTATGGGAAAACTACATTCTCCTTAGGATGATGGGGAGCCCAGTCCCCAGCCACTGCAGTGCACAGGGTAAATGAGGAAGCCCTCAGAAAAGAACAGAGCTAAAACGAAGGAAAAAAAGTGCCAATTTTAGTTGGTTTAAAAAGGAAGATGGCCCTAGCCCTAATCAAAACAGAAACAGAGGTATGGGTACATGGAACAGAATGACAGCTGTCAGAGGGGAGGGGGGCACTGGCTGAAAGAAGGTGAAGGGATTAGCCACAATGTATGTGCATGACACACAGACACAATGACAGTGCGGTAATGGCCAGAGGGGAAAGGGAGTGGGGGCTGAGTGGAGGTGGGCTAAGGCGGGGAGGGGGTTGGGAATATTTGTTAATAGTGCCAACAACAAAAATTTCCTAATTTGTTTTATGTATGGACGAAATGAAATGCCTAATTTATCACAAATAGAATAAAGCAGACATGACATTGTACAACTCTGGACACTAGGTTGTTAAATAACAATTCTCCATGGGTCCCTTGCATTTCCGGAAGTTTTGAGAGCAGAAACGCTGACCACCCCTTCTTCTGGATTTCAATGATGATTATATAATGAACAATCTGGAAAAAAACACACTCCAGTGTCTCCTTCTGGAGCAAAGGGCAGGTTTGTTACAGCCTTTCCAAATGGAGACAGTGTTTCCCTGCAGAGCAGAGAAGCGGCATGCTATTCCCATGATTTGGGTTTTCTAAGTTCAGGATTCCTCTGCTTTAATAGAACCTACTGCATGTGCAGGCACCCTCTATGTGTGGGACTGGGGGGCAAGAGAAAGAGATACAAATATGCAGATAATCATGCTGCTTGCTGTACTAGAAGTAATAAAAGTCCTGTTTCCCACCCAGGACTCTGATAGAATGCTAGAGTCCATGAAATGGCTTGTAGCCTGCAAATAGGGTAAAATCTCAGCGCCTTCAGAGTTCTTGACATAGATCATAGAAAACACAGCTTCTTCCTTTCCTTTTCTCTCCTGGATTGCTCACTCTGAGAGCAGTTAGCTGTTATGTCATGAAGACGCTCAAGGGACTTACGGAAGGGCCTAAGTGGCAAGGAACGAGGCTTCCTGCCAACAGCCTCCTGAGTGAGCCCTCTAGGGAACGGATGCTCTAGCCCCAATCAAGCCATCAGGTAGGTGACTGCAGCTCGGGAACCACATCCTGACTCCGTGACAGGCCTGGAGCCAGAACCGTTCTGCTTAGGCTACTCCAAAATTCCTGACCCATAGAAACTAAAATAATACTTGCTGTTTTAAGCCACTAAATTTTGGGATAATTTATACACAGTAATAGCTGAAAGAATATTCAATCTGAGGATCTGGTTTGTAACACCAATAAACTAAAGCAAAATTCTTGTCAGCTCTAAAAGAGGAGTCCCATGAGATCCTTGTATTACAAGTTTCCTGGGTAAGACTGACAAGAAAGGGTATAAGCCTAAATTCTGGGACTTTGAACAAAATTATTTGAAGGAACACTAGTCTGGTTCAACAGTTACACTATACTATTTATGCATTTCTAACAACATTTTAAAATACAGAAACTAGGCTAATTGAACCTAATAAACTACCACATATTTGCCTTTTAGATCTTTGTGTTGACCAAAAAGATAAATAACTTCTTAGATATCCATCTAAAAACTACAAGTACACGAAAAAGATTGCTACCTAAAGAGGACTCATCTCTTGGACCATTTACAGTATCTCTGAAGTTGTTACAGTTTTTACTGAATGCTTTGGTTTTAAGTCTCAAGTAGGTCACACTCTTTAATTTAAATGTTACCAAAGTTTGTAAATATACACCACACAATTATATAAATATATAAATCATCTACATCCTAAGGAATGTGTAGGGAGTTCTGATCTGCTTTTAGGATGAAACTATAAGTTATATCAACCAACCTTTTCAAAACTATCTGCAGCGTCTGGGTAGGAGTACCAGGGCTCTGAATACTACTAGCATTGGATACCAGGAAGATTTCAATAGTTAAAAGCATTTCAACCTCAGATAAATAAGAAGGAATCCGTAGAAGTTTTCGGTATAAATTTCCCTCTAATGGTGGATAGCAACTCAATGAAAGAGCACCTGAAAATCAAATAATAGAACAAACTTTACATAAAGTAATTATAGGTGATAATTACTTATAGTATAGAATAACTTCACGTTAGAAGCAGATTTATCTCACAGAAAATATATGTAGAGATCCTGATATGTTTAAAATTATTCTTTGTACAGTGTTTTCAAACATTAAATATGAAGTGAGAATGTTTAAAAAACGCTGAAAAATGACTTTTGAGGCTCATCATGACAAGTCAACACAACATAATTTCAGAATAACTAAAAAAACAGACAGAATAGCTACTTGGACCACTGTCTTTGAATGTGTATCTGCTCTTTGTACATATTTGAATGTCTGGAGTAAATATTGTATAAGGATTCAAGGTTAGAAAATCAAAGTCAAAACCAATATATCAAAAAATTGTTTAAAAAATGCAACTTACTTTTGTAGTGGGTTCTGGCTTTGAGCCACAGACAACTCCTTCCTAAAGAAGTAATTAATCTTCTGAGAGAGGAAAAATCAATAGGGATGCTCTTTGAAATCATGAATTCTGCTACGGAGGATGAAATACCAAGACTATTGCTTTCTATACAGGCATCTAGAAGTTTATTAAAAAGAAGGCTATACTCTGAGACCTCCACAACTTCTGAAAAGAAAAAAAAAGATACAATGAAATAAGTCTATTTTAGTCTCTCCAACTTTTCTCTCTCACTACTTTCCTTTTCCCTTTGCTCCTCTTGGCATTTTAGGAGCCACAGTCACTCAAAGCAATCATCTTACATATTCTCTAAGTAACAAAAAAGCATGCAACCAAAGCAAGCTTTTAATTTATTTTACAATGAAGAATATGAAAGGAAGCGTGACAATGATTTCAGAAGCTGCCTGAACACCTCAGACCCCCACCTGTGACCGCATCAGCAGTGTCTCGGATGGATGACTGCATGGTTTGCATTCTCTCTACGTTTTAGACCTCAGACATACATTTATTATGAGTAAAAATAAATCATCCCCTCAGAAATATTCACTTTCAAATAAAAGGAGGTCCTTCGTTGGGTAATTCTATTCCTTTCTATTCTCCACTTAGAAGAAAGTGAAGTCACTTTGGAGATTTCCAAGTCTTTTATTCCCTATATTCAGTTAATTCAATCTATAACCTAGACTCTAGGTCTTCAATCACTTTAGGATCTTTTAGTTGTCAGGCCTCACCAGAAAATTAATATTGTTACCTTTTATCTCTTCCTAAACATTACCACAAGGGGCGCTTTCCTAAAACACCAACTCTGATTGATGAAGCACTAAGGGGAGGCCCTCAGGTTAACGTTTCATTAAATGCTAACTGCCATTCTGAACCCACCACTCAAAGCCTTTCCTCGTTTCCCTCAGGGAAAGGTAATATGTTGAATTACCTTTCAACATATGCATATTCAGTCAATACCATGAAGATTTTGAAAAGGTTGGTTGTAACTTATAGTTGCATCCCTCTTCCCGTACATGCATGATCTGAGCTTTAGAATTCAAAAGCATCTCCTGCCACTGCCCACATTACTACTCTTTTTCTTTGAACCTGTCATCTGTTTAATTTCCTCTACTTATTCCATGTTTACCTATGTTATAAGGTAATGGAAATCAAGTTCTATATTTGTTGAGTAATAAAAGAAAAAGTATTCATTATTCCAATGCAATGAATTATTTTTAAGATAAAAAGCTTCCTGGGGATACTTGACATTGTTTGCCGATGACTTGACAGAGGTAGGGAAAGGGGGATGATTAACTGCTAACTCAGAGATAAGCATTTCTGTTATTCTTTTCTTTTTAAAAAAATATATATTGATTGTTTTTTTTTTAAGAGAGGAAAGGAGAGGGATAAAAAGTAACATCAATGAGAGAAATATCGATCAGCTGCTTCCTGCACACCTTCTACTAGGGATGTGCCCGCAGCTGAGGTACATGCCCTTGACTGGAATCGAACCTGGGACCCTTTAGTCTGCAGGCTGATGCTTTAGCCACTGAGCCAAACTAGTTAGGGCTGCTTTTCTTTTTTAAAACCATCAGGAAAGCATACTTATTTTGCAGGAAACAGATTTTCCACAAAATTACTTCATTAAAAATATATGCTGGAATATAAAACTTAACGAAGACAGGCGGAAAACTGTTTCTTATTAACAGTTAAATATCAGATGAGCAAGAAATAATTAAGCTAGACTTTCAAAAAACATACCTTGAGAATTTTGGCAACCTGGTAGATTTTGCAAAACTTCAAATGTCTGTCTGTAAAGGCTCTTGGCTAAGATTTCATGTGCAATTGTACAGAGCAGATTGTGTCGATTGAGAATATCCAGTCTATCACAAGGCCATTGTGGTGTATCAATTACCCAGTCTGACTCTTTAAAAAAGAAAAAAGTACTAACACTTTATTTACACTATGAAAATTACACTAAGTATAATCACAATGAATGTTTTTATCTTTTGGAAAGTGACAAAACTAAAATATGTGTACTCAAAGATTACCATGGCTCAAATTTATTAGAAACACGTAAACACGTAAACCTTATGTTTTAATTATTTATTTTCTTAATATACTAACCAGTTATTGATTCAGAAGTTAATGTTTATTTTTTATAGGACAAAAATGTTCACATTATAACATACTTGTAATAATGTAAAATAATATTTGCGTGAACAGCTTCAACAATTTTATAATAAAGAATACATGGTTTTGCTACTCTTGGGGAACAGCTTTTCCTCCCAATTTTAAAGATAATTTTTATCACAAAGTATTTAATATGTATAGAAGAATGTCTTAACATATGTAAGTTAAATAAAATGAACTCTTATATGCCCATCACACAGCTTAAAAAAAGAGATTATCACTATAATGCTGAAATTCCTTATTTTTTCTTAGATCTGAGGGATATATGACACAAAAAATATACTGTGGTCTTTTTTTCCAAAAAAAAAATTGCATTGTTCCTTTATTTAGTACTCATTGTTTATTGTTAAGGTAGAATAATGCATTTTTTAAAGACTAATATATTTTAGGAGATTCATTTTGAAATTTTACCAAATTGTGTAGCTATATAAAAAATCTGAATCAGTTGATTATTTTATAGCAAAGTTAAATGAAACCAATAGTTGGAAAGTCATTTGGAAATTAATAAGCTTAATTCAATCAGTTTACAACTTTATCAACATAAATACTTTTTTTGCGAATTTTATAAGAACACTTACAACAATACCTTCTCAGGAATAAAGGCCAGTTTATGGTGTACTTAATATTAGTTTTATGGTGATGAAAGTTCTTACTGCATTAATCCTCATGTTTTCCTCTGTTCCATAGTTGGGAAATATTTCCATTTGTCTAAAAATCTGAGTCAAAAGGCAACCAAATTTCCTATAGTAGATATTCTTGATCCACTTACCTTTTAACATATGCATATTCAGTCAATACCATGAAGATTTTGAATGTAGGCACTGAGAATGAAAGACTATAAAGACAGTCTGCATTGAATGAATTTCCAGGTTAGTCCGTGAGACAAGCAAGTAACTATCCTTTATTATGGTGAATACTGTGATTGGGGGGCGGGAGGGGAGACATATCCATTCTTGCCCTAGCTGGTTTGGCTCAGTAAATAGAGCGTCAGCCTGCAGACTGAAGAGTTTGATTCCATCAAGGGCACATGCTTAGGCTATGGGCTTGATCCCTGGTAGGGAGCATGCAGGAGGCATTGATCAATGATTCTCTCTCACCATTGATGTTTCTATCTCTTCTTCTCCCTTCCTCTCTGAAATTAATAAAAATATAAAAAAAAACCCAAAATATTATAAAACATATCTATTCTCCTCTAAATGTATACATTTAATATAATCCTGACCAAATTTTCAACAGAACTGACTCAATACATCCCAAAGGGTAAACAGTTGAGTATAGTAAAAAACAGTATAGAAAAGATAATTATCATCACCTATTCTAAAACAATATTAATTAAAAAGAATACGGTGCTAGCATAGAAAACGAGATCTCTGGGAGAAAAGTATAAAAACTGACCCAAGCAAATATAAGATTCTAATCTATAATAATAAAAACATAATATGCTAATTAGACCAGACAGCTGAATGACTGGTTAACCTGTTGCTATGATACATTCTGATTATTAGGGGCAGATACTCAATGCAGGACCTGCTCCCTGTGGTCAGAGTGCTCCCACAGCCAACCCCCCATGGCCCCTCCCCTCAGTCAACCCCCCATGGCCCTGATCAGCCCCTATCACTGGCCAGGCCAAGGAACCCCACCCGTGCATAAAATTTGAGCACCAAGCCTCTAGTATATGATAAAAGTGGCATTTCAAATAAGTGAGTAAAGAATGAGTTGGAACATTTGGAGAAAAGAGATAAAGTTAGGTTCCTACCTCATATCAAAATTTAAAAGTAACAATAAAAAGTTTGAAACCATATGGGTGAATATATAATTTTGAGATAGCCAAGAACTGCCTAAAGTATGATATAAAAACTATTAAAGATTTAAAAAGCAGTTTATGTTAAACAGAAAATGTTGGGCAAAAGAAAACAAAAATGCAAAAAAATCAAGTTTTCCTGAGTGTGATCTAGACATCATTGATGGTACCTGAACAAATTTTAGATGTTACACTATAAGTTTAATAACTTATTGGTGTATTATACAAATTCTAAGAATAAAAGGATCACATTAAATATAAAAATAAAATTAAACTTGTGATTTCATATATATTATGATGAGAACATGTTTACTTTTAAAATAATGTTTACTTTTAAATATAAATTATCCTTATATGTATTTTCAATTTTGATGGATATTTTGCCCAAAAGCTCCTAAACAATGCATGTGAATGCCTGTTTCTATATGCACTTACAAAAAGCAAATAATCAAACTCTGTTCTTTGCTAGACTGACAGGTGTTCTGTTATTTTAATGTATACTTCTAAGTCTCACTATAAGTGAGATTCAGCCATTTGTATTTCTTGAGAATGGCCTATTCCTGCAGAACCCTTTCAAGACAAAAAAATTCTGGGGAGAACTTAGCATATTTCTACTTCTTTTGAAGCAAGAATATTCTACATATGAAAATGACTTTCACTTAAAATGCTCATTGCAGAAGAGAATCTTATACTTAAAACTTATAAAAAATTTAAAGATAATCTCAAAATTGAAACATCAAAGTAAAAATTTTAAATCTCCTCAGACCACTCCACCTATCTACCACAAACTTCCCCTCATTCTCTAGTTTGAGAAAAACTAATTGTGCCAGAAACTTTCAGGCAGAAATTTCCTTTCATGAAATGACCCAAGCCCATTTTTGTCAACTACTTTAATCTTTCCATTTCAACAGCCAACACAACAGCCATCTGGTGTGAATGAATTAAAATTATACCTATTTTTTATCAGATCAGCAAAAAATATATTTTTTGGTGTGCTACAAAGTTTTAGTATAATTAGTTTGTGTGCCATGAGATGAAAAAGGTAGAAAATCGCTGACTTAAGGTAATTCATTACATAGACAAGAATTTATATAACACAAATTTTATGTTTGCATATATCAGAACTTACCTCTTAATACCCACATGGCACCATCTATGCTTCCACTTTTTAGAAAAATTTCTACTGCAATATTTACAATTTGACATCTTGGTGCTAACTTCTCAGGCCCTGTAAGTCCTTTTAAACTTGTAAAATGTATTTTCAATTCATATAGCATATCTAAGACCTTCCTTCCCTAGAGTAAAAATAAAGAGCACTGAGTATCAATCATTACTACAGAAATACAAAGCCACACTGATAAATTATAAGAAACCCAATATCCAATTTGAATCATCATTCTAGACAGACTGTTCTTAAACTGCTCCAAGACTCTACATACTTAAGTCCCTTCCTGCTCAGCCACGAGGGTGGAAGAGGAAGGAAAGCAAGGAGGGCTTGTTCATATTACCCCTCATCCATCCTGGGACCCCTTTCCGAAGTTCTCCCTTCATGTGTTTTATACACTGTGCTTCCCCTAAAGATTTTATTTGGTACAAAGATTTTCATGCCTTGCTGTAGAAAATTACTAATTATAGGTTTTTGCACTTTTTTCTGTTGATCATCCTGAAGTCCAGGAGGGAGATAAAAGAGAAAATGAAAACAATTTATTACCAAATTCAGATAAAGAAAGATAGTGAAAAAAAGGGTAAGATTATTGGCTGAAAACTGTTTCTTTGACTGAACAGATTACTTCACGTAGACTACACATAAAGATTATCTCTAGTCTGCACATCAGAAATTGGACATATTTTATATTAGGGATCAGCAAATTTTTTCTACAGTCAGATAGTAAATAATTTAGGCTTTGCAGGTCACATCTGATCAGTAGTACATTTTCTTTGGTTATTGTTTTTAATGTCTAACTCTTTAGAAATGTAAAAAACACTCCTAGCTCTCAAGATATACAAAAACAGGCTGTGGGCCAGACTTGGCCCTTAGTTTGCAGAGCCTTGTTTTATATTATGTTACACTATTTTGAGTTAGATGCATATTATAATGTTAAGGTACTTTCAATTTGACAATATAAATAGTGCACTTTTGAGTTAGCTGCTTCAGTTTAATTTCAATGATTTTACTTTTATGTTCAAAAAGCTATGTTTCATTAAAAAAACTAAGCTAGAATATCTGTTCTAAATAAGATAGTGAAAAATTTTAATTAAAATAGAAATTCACCAGCCTCTTAAGAATAATAGCCTATTAAAATTAAAATCTGAGCAGAACCAATCTGTGTTTTTAAAAACTGTCCTTTTGTTAGGTAGTCCTTAATTTCTCAAGCGTTAAATGTCCAAGATATTAATGCTAAACTAGGCTGTGAGGCCCGGGACAAAGTACATTCTGCCCATCCCAGGATTACTATACAAAGAGTATTAAACCCTTTTTTTTTTTTTAAATATGGAGTGATTTATGAATTTGCATGTCATCCTTGTGTAGGGACCGTGCTAATCTCTGTATCATTCCAATTTTAGTATAGTATATGCTGCAGAAGCAAGCACAGTACTAAACCTCTTGGAGACTTTAGAGACTGAGGACCTTCTACAATGATTCTGCTGTTTTTAATTTTAAAAAGTTCATGACTTTTGTATGTGTATAAGTGACCATGTACTTAAATGTCATTGAACTCATTCAACTTTGAAATAATCATTTTACAAGAAGAAAGTAACAAAAGATACATATTAATAGTTGATGCAATAGTGAGCATGATCTTAAATGTCCCACTCTCTATATGTCTCCATCCCTCAGCACTTACTCCCAATTTTGGATTTTCTTCTACTTAAGTTTGCTAAATCTATAACCCTATCCACCACTTCTCAGGGAAATCTAAAGAATGGTAGTATAATGTGGTCTGGAATCACTAGACCACTTTTATGGTGCGCTAAACCTCAAAAGCAGACATCAAGATATATAGTATATAGTACTCCAGAACATTCTAGGAGGTGATTTTTAAGGAGTTCTATTAATTGCGAGTATCCTGGGTTTATCTTTAAAAAGGTGTCTTGAACTCTGGCAAAATTACAATGTTACTCAGGAGCTGAGGAAATAAATTCTGAATTGAGAGTTGCTTCAAATAGGTATATTTAGCCCAGCTTCCTAAGTGTTTCCTACATTGAAATTCTTCAAAGCAGTCAGTCTGATGCCATCTCTCCACATTTGCCTAATCTAGCACCTAATAATTCACTTACTGGTCTGGGAGTCATTTAGTCACTTGTGATGATTATTAGCAAATTCCTAACTTAACTGATATTCTGTTGAAAAATCTGAAACTAACACTTTTAATACCAAGACAAAACAAAAATTTAAGAAAGTACCTTGGACCACTGCAACAGCTTGTGATAGAAGTATATAGCACTGATTCCGATTCTTCCCAGCAAAGTTTTATCCACTTCACTATTTTGCGGATCTTTGCTAACTGAAACATAAAGTAGGCATATGAAAGAAAGTGAAATAGTCACTTAAAAAATGGAAAAGGCAAATTAATATGAAATTAATGAAATGAACACAAACACCAGGTGTTGGCAAACGATAGCCACAGTCCAAATCTGGCCTGTGGCCTGTTTTCAGATATAGCCTGTGAACTAAGAATTCTTTAATTTTTAAAAGGTTTTTTTTTTTGAAAGGGAAAGTGACATAGATCATATGTGATGTGTGCAAAGCCTGAAATATTTACTATCTGGTTCTTTACAGAAAAAGTTTGCCGGCCCCTGATAAAGAATATAGCAGTGAAGTGTTCCTGTAAAAATCAAATTTAAAAAATATATGAATTTTGGTGACTTGTAATAGTAAAGACTGTAACAATTTTAATGATTCAAAAATCCAGGTACTCCAACATAATTTGCAAACAACAGTTTTACCAATCTGAATAAAGAGAAAAATAAGAACTTGAAACATCTGATATTAAAACACCAATTTTTAACTTTATATCATTAATCTAGCTTAAATAGATGGAAAAATTTACAAACAGGAAAAGTATCTGAAACCTGCAATACCTGCAATATTAACTTATCCTCAACATGGAAAATATTAAGAGCTTCACATTCCTGTTAAGAATATTACATTATCCTAACACAAAAGACTCATATCAAAACAATGATATTTTACCTGTTTGAGCAAATTCACAAAATGGAACATTTGGTCTCTCTTCTTTATAGCCTTTTGTTAGTGTTTCAGCAACACAAGTACAAAATCTTTGGAAATCTGCAAATTTTTCACAGTCCATTTTTACCTTAAGGTATAAATTTCCCAATTTGGTCCAGTCACCATTTTCCTTACAATACTAATAGAATTATTAAAAACAAAACAGAAAAAGAAAGCTGTTATTTATGCAAACATATTATGCAGTAGTCATATATAGGCATTAAAAGTACAGAAATTAATAATACTTAATCTTTGCAAATCTTAGAAACTTATAAGTGTTACAACATCGATAACATGCTATTGTATAGCTTTTCTGACTATTGTAGAACCTTTATAAATTCTAGATGGAAATGTACATTTGTTTTAATTATCTAGTTCCTAATATATTTAATGATACCACTCTCAAAATAGAACTATACAGTAGAGATAGATTTTATGGAATTTCTTCTACAAAAGGGGACTCCAAAGTAAATTTTAGTAAACTTACTATTTTACTATTATTTTCTATTAAAAACTAAGTAATAGTTTCCCTCACCAATAAAAAATTATTTCAAGGATATAAATACTAATTAGACTAGACCAACAAGTACTAGATGAGTACAAAAATTATCTTAAAAAGTAAAATCATCCCGAAAGCCTTCTATTACTTATACTCTACATAGAGGCACTGTGCAGGGAGTGGGCCTAAGCTGTCAGTTGGACATCTTTAGTGCTGCTGTGGAGGCCTGCTCGCCAGCTGTGACCTTGGCTTCTGGCTGAGCAGCGCTCTCCCTGTGGGAGCGCACTGACCACCAGGGAGCAGCTCCTGCACTGAGCATATGCCCTCTGGTGGTCAGTGCATATCATAGGGACCAATCATTCTGCTGTTTGGTTGATTTGCATATTAGCCTTTTTTGCCAAACTGCCTCTTTCACATCCCCAGAGGGGTCCTGGATTGTGGGAAGATGCAGGCTAGGCCACAGGATCCCACTGGTGTATGATTGGGGCCAGGGAGGGACATGGGAAGTTGGCCAGCCAGGGAGGGGTATAGGGCATGTCCGGCCCATCTTGCTCAGGCCCTATTGGCCAGACCCCAGCAGCAAGCTAACCTACTGGTCAGAGCATTTGCTCCCTGGTGGTCAGTGCATGTCATAGTTACTGGTTAACTGGTCACTGTCTGCCCCCCTGGTGGTCAGTACACATCATAGCGAGTGGATGAATGATCTTAGCATATCATTAGCATATTATGCTTTGATTGGTTGAACGGATGACCAGACAACTGGACACTTAGCATATTAGGTTTTTATTATATAAGATGCTAGGTTGAGCGCATGCTGATCTGGGCTTTCCCATCATTTCACATACTGTAGCCATCCATGGATCATGACAAGTAAGCCAGCTTGCTTGTGTAGTGAATGAGTCTGCCAGTGATAAGAATTAAAGGCTAAGCTTTAAGCCCTGGTCAGGTAGCTCAGTTGGTTAGAGAATCGTCCTGACAAACCATGGTTGCAGGTTCGATCTCCAGTCAGGACACATATAAAAGTCAACCAACAAATACTGGAAGGTAGCTCAGTTGGTTGGAGCATTGTCCCATATATCAAAAGGTGGGGTCTGGTTCCTCTCAGGGCGCATTCCTTGGTTGGGGGCTCAGTTCCTGGTAAGGGTGTGTATGGGAGGCAACCAATCAATATTTCTCCCTCACATCAATGTTTCTCTCTCTCTCCCAAACCCTCTCTCTCTTTCCCAACCCCTCTCTCTAAAAGTCAGTAAATCATATCTTTGAGTAAGGATTAAAAAAAAGAAAAGGAATCAATGAATGCATAAATAAGTGAAACAACAAATCAATGTTTCTTCTTTCCTCTTTCTCTATAAGTAAGTAAATAAATAAAAGCTAAGCTTTAGATCAGTGATCGGCAAACTCATTAGTCAACAGAGCTGCAATTTGCTAACCTCTGCTCTAGATGATTACACCTTAACGTAAGTTAATTTTTAAACTAATTATTTCTAAAAT
Source organism: Lasiurus cinereus (assembly GCA_011751065.1). Taxonomy (NCBI): domain Eukaryota; kingdom Metazoa; phylum Chordata; class Mammalia; order Chiroptera; family Vespertilionidae; genus Lasiurus; species Lasiurus cinereus. Next base: position 498,980 of record JAAGEH010000143.1, read on the forward strand.
TACTTGTTGGATAGTCTACAATTCTAGAAATTATGTTTGCCTTTCAAAGTCTTAAAAATAATTAAACTTTCTTTCCCTTGATCATCTTTTTTTCTGTATAACAGCCATATTTCTAAAACATTTCCTAAAATGGGTTTACTATTCAGAGTTTCTGAGCAATGATCCCAGCAATTTATTTAAAAAATAAGTGTCATACCTTTATTTCATTTAAGGCTAAATCTAAATCACAGGTCCAGTTCTTTTTAAATTGCCTCATTTGTAACCTTTAACAATAGAGGAAAGTGTTAATTAAAGTGTCATTTGTCCCCCCCAAAGTCACTATTGCTCCTAATTCATTTATTTTACAGTTTATACTTAAGGGACTGGAGGAAAAAGAATGCATTAATATAATACAAAAATTCTTTAGAGCTAAAAAAATGTCTACTGCATAAATATCTACATCACACTATTTTCTCTTCAAATCATGGGCAACAATAAGGACAAAGGAAATCCCACACAAAATCATACCTTAAGCCTAACTTGGAAGTCAGAATGCCAAAGATTAAAAATAATGGTGAATAAGAAGAGAAAAAACATTAAATCACAGCATTTGATGCCCTTGATCTCTACTGTTCCCACTCCACTTTCACTGCTCCACAAGCAAAGTCAGACCAAAACAAAAATAATGCAAAAAAAACAAACAAAACTAAGACTAAAACTAAAAAACAACAACAAACTTGTGGGGAGAATAAAAAATGGAAATACCAGAGGGCTCTAACATTAATTAAAAAACACACAAAAAAACCACTACAGCCGGGCTGGTGTGGCTCAGTGGTCGAGTGTCCACCCGAGCCAAAAAGGTCACTGGTTTGATTCCCAGTCAGAGCACTGCCCCAATTGTGGGCTCAGTCACTAATGGGGGGCATGTGTGAGGCAGACAATGTTTCTTTCTCATTGATACTTCTCTTTATCACTCTTCCCTTCCTCTCTCTCTAAAAGGCAATAAAAATATCAAAACAAACAAACCATTACAAAGACTAAGTCCACACTAAGTTTAAAAATGCTGAAAAAAAAAGTGTATGGGTAAATAAAACAGACCACACAGAAGGAACTTAAAAAGTTTATATGATTTAAAGAAGGCAATATGAAATGTATAGTTTTTGGAAAAGGACAAAAAGACAAAAATGAAAAGGAGAAGCACCCTTTGGCAATTGCAAAGAGGAAAAGAAGAAAAAAAAAGAAAAAGGTACCATTAAACTAAGTGTTGCAATAGACCTATAAAAAATGCTCAATGTCACTAAACAGAGAGAATGGCTACCATCAATAAATCAACAAGTTCTATTTTTATTGCAACAAATCGGAGAGAACTGAAATACCCATTACTTATCATACATCCACATAATGGAGTACTTTGCATTTATAAAAAGTGATGAAGCCAAAACCGGTTTGGCTCAGTGGATAGAACATTGGTCTGCGGACTGTGGGGTCCCGGGTTCGATTCCGGTCAGGGGCATGTGCCTTGGTTGCGGGCGCATCACTAGCGGGGGGGCGTGCAGGAGGCAGCTGATTGATGTCTCTCTCATCGATGTTTCTGGCTCTCTGTTCCTCTCCCTTCCTCTCTGTAGAAAATCAATAAAATATATAAAAAAATTTAAAAAGTGATGAATTTCTCTGAATTGATTGATTTCCAAGATATACTGTTTGAGTGAAAAAAGCAAAGTTGTAAAGAATACTTTTTGGCCGAAACCTGTTTGGCTCAGTGGACAGAGCGTCGGCCTGCAGACTGAAAGGTTCCAGGTTCGATTCTGGTTAAGGGCACATCCCCAGATAGAGGGCGTGCAGGAGGCAGCTGATCAATGTTTTGAATTCTCTATTCCTCTCCTTTCATCTCTGTAAAAAATCAACTAAAAAAAAATACTTTTTGTATGCTATACTTTATGTGAGAAAAAAGTGACTATAAAAAAATATATATATAGCCGAAATCGTTTTTGGCTCAGTGGAGAGGGAGTTAGCCTGCGGACTGAAAGGTCCCAGGTTCGATTCCGGTCAAGGGCATGTACGTTGGTTGCAGGCACATCCCCAGTAGGGGGCGTGCAGGAGGCAGCTGATGTCTCTTTTTCATCGATGTTTCTAACTCTCTCCCTCTCCCTTCTTCTCTGTAAAAAAATCAATAAAATATGTTTAAAAATATATATATACATACTTGCTCAGAATAGGAAGGATTAACCAGAAACGAAAAGACTGGCTACTTCCAATGTATAGGTTAAAAAAAGAAGAAGGAAGGAGGGAATGGAAATGGGGAATTAAGGTTAAGGAGGAGCAACTCTTCTAACTGAATACTTTTTAGCATAGCTTTGATTCTTACAAGAACTCCAAAACATAGTATAAACAGTAACAAATAAACCTAAATATTTTACAATAACCATACTGAATGAAAGTGGGGAAAAAAAGAACTACTTTAAGTTAACGTAGGAAATAGTATTTTGGCTGAATACTGTAAGGCAAAAGAAAAAAATAGCTTTTACTAATACTGAACTCCAGATAGCATAAGTTAGCAGTTCTGAGACTACCTTATGTGGATAGATAGGATTGAATAAATGAATAAACATATTGTAGATAATGAGAATCAAATTTCTCACTGTCAGAAACAAAATCTATACTAAGAAAGGTAATATGCAAATTGGTCAGGACACCCTCACAGTAACTACCGAACAACATGCTGCGGGGAGTGACCAGGCCAGCAGGGAGGTGAGGGATGACCAAATGACTGAACAGCAGGCTGTATGGGGTGACCAGGCTGGCATGGGGGCAGTGAGGGGTGACCAGGCCAGCAGGGGGGGTAGTTAAGAACTACCAGGCTGGCGGGGGGAGCTATTGGGGACTACCAGGCCAGCGAGGAGGGGCAGTTAGGGAGGATCAGGCTGGCAGGCAGAGGTGGTTAGGGGTGGTCAGGCAGGCAGGCAGGTGAGCAGTTAGGAGCCAGTGGTCCTGGATTGTGAGAGGAATGTATGACTGCCAGTTTAGGCCCAATCCCTAGGCCTGATAAACTGGCAGTCGGACATCTCCCGAGGGGTCCTGGATTGGAGAGGGTACAGGCTGGGTTTAGGGGGACCCCTCCCCCATGTACCAATTTTGTGCACCAGGCCTCTAGTTTATAAATAAGAAAAGTCAAGGCTAAAATAAACCCATGGTGTTGAATTAGAATCAAGTTATCAGTATGAGCTCTTTTTTAATATGCATACAAATAGAGAAATATTTTATGTGTGTTTTATATACACATATTTCCTATACATATATTTACATATTCTCATATGCATATATAATACATATATTTCCTAGTCCTGTCCACTGACAAGACCTGGCTGCAATGACACTCCAGCAGCAATGAGCCTCTAGCTCAGGGGTAGAATAACATAATTGGGAGGCTATTCTCTATATATGTACAGTTTAATAATTAAAAAAACACACTAATGGCTTTTCTTTTATTCAATACAGATATATTATGGTACTACTCTTATAATTATCATAGTTTTTTTAAAGGGCCCTGGAAGGCTATAAGTTGAACAGAAAAAGCAAACAGTGAGAAAAAGAAGGGAAGGGAGGCATTAAAATAGTTTACTTAGCTTATATGACAAGAGTAAAAGAGAAAAAGGAATTAAGGTAATATATATATATATATATGAAAGCACAATAAGTGGAATTAAGTTGTGAAACAGAGGATAAGAGAGATTCTTTTTATACTTAATGTACAAGCACTGAGATGAAATCAGGTACTGAGAACCATCTGGCGAGGCTGGCCAGGAAGGAGACTTGGGTAGAGGCAGCTTGACTAATGACTAAAACATGAACAAGAGATGGGAGAAAGGCTTAAGGTGTACACTGGGCAACTAGATGTTTGCACATGTAAATAGTGATAAGTGCTTTGCCTCCATCCTTTATAAGTCCCCACCAACACACACACACACACACACACACACACAGGTGCGCGCATGTGCTTTAATTATAATGATTTTTCTTACCTAGATTTCATTTCTAGAACTGCAGTTATTTCTTGTGTGGGAGCTTGTACTTGGTGTAAGAGTTTAACAATATAGCTAAAGTGTTCTGGGTCAAGCAACATCCCAGCTTCAACAAGCTGAAGAAGAGAGGGAAAAAAAATTTTTTTTAGCTTTACCATAGTCATTCTTATAAAAATATGAAAGTGTTGAAAATCAAAGTGTGTGAAACAACTAAGAGAGTGATGGGAAAAGTGAAACATAGACAAGTAGGATTAACATTCCTTAAAAAATTTAAACCATACTTTCTTCAAATACTTGGGAACCATAATAAGACACGTGACTTCAAGAATGTAAAGCAAAAAGAAAACTGATTTGAACTTTAACCTTGAATATTCTCGTTCTTCAAGTTATCTCAACAATTTTGTCACCCTATCCAGTATTTGGTGCGCATCCCACCTGTAGTAAATAAAGCACTGATGTTTACCTTATCCCTGATTGTAAATTTCCTGAGAAGTATCATACTGAGGTTTTCTACAGCTCCTAGAGGTGATTAGTAATTTCTGCTTAAAACATTTCCCAGGCAAGTAATTCTGTCAAGTTTTGTAATGGGGAACTAGAGGTATTCATTGAAATGTTTGTTCATCTGCTAGAGTAGGTCCAATGCTTCCTAAGAAAATGAGGGGTTTTCTGGCAATGAGGCTTCTTCAGAAATGGATGACAGGACAGTACCAAATAGAAGCAAATATTATTTTTAGAGAGCCACAATTTTTTTTTGCTTATGCCAAATATAAAATTAATTCCTAACCACCATTTTCTATTTACTTTCTTTGTTTTGGTCATGATTTTCTATTTGTATATTTACTTATACATTTATTTTTATTAGAAATGACTTCAAATTTGTTATAAGAGGAAATTTTTCTATAATCATCCTTAAGGTGTAGATATGAGGATAGTTTACGAATCAGAGAGAAGTCACCTGAAGTGCTGGGAACTACTTATTTAAAGGGAAGGCCTGTCAGTCACTGGAGTTTGTTTATAAACCCTATTTTGGGAGAAAAGAAACCTTTCTAAAAATAGGATTCTTTGGCATTAAAAATGTGAATAAAAGGTAGTTTAAGAGTGTAAGTAGAAATCATTATTTTTTAAAAATATCATTATTTCTTTCTGAATCATTTTCTTTTAATTGATTATTCACTACCAGAGAATAAAAGAGACAAAATAAAATCATACCTTGCAAAAGATACCAATTAAAGCAGGTACAGCACTCCTTAATTTCATAGTTGCCACATACTCAAATATTTCTAATAATATTTTCAGAGCAGGCTGGGATAAAACAAAAAAAATTACACTCATGTTCATGTCTTTCAATACATTTCAAGTATCTCAATTTATGCTGAAAAACAAGTGTTTTCTAGGAAGTATTCAACAAATGTGGAAATTATAACTGTTAAGTTATATAAACAAGAACTATAATAGAGGAATTAAATTATTAAAAATTATATAATTTCAGGTTACTTACCAGCATGTTAACCATTATGCTGAGATTCAATACCTGAAATACTTCTTTCAATAAGCAATGCTTGAGTAAAGAATTCAGGAGGTCATTTAGTACTTGTAAATCAAAGTGTATACCTGGAGGAAACTTTCTGTAATATTCCGTAAACATGTTTACTGAAAATGAAAAAATATATTAAAGTCATTTGCTACTTTTAAGATATTCAGCTTTCCTAAATTGAACAATTTTTATATTTTTAAAGGTTGAGAAGTAGAAATTCACTTTTTTAAAAGGTACATTTCCAGTATCAGAAATATTAGATGAAAATACAGTCAAACCTTGATTCTTGAATGTCCCCCATCTCAAACAGTTTGCTTCTCAACCTAACAACCCTTTCATGTTTGTGCCTGTATGATTAGTCATGCATCTCTCAGGGGACAAACAAAAGAGAGAATGGGTGAGTATTTTATTGATTTTTTTTACAGAAAGGAAGGGAGAGGAATAGAGAAATAGAAACATCGATGAGAGAGAAACATCAATTAGCTGCCTCCTGCACACCCCCTTCTGGAGATGTTCCCATAACCAAGGTATATGCCCCTGACCAGAATTGAACCTAGGACCCCCCAGTCTGCAGCCTGATGCTCTATCCACTGAGCCAAACAGGTTTCGGCTGGGTCAGTTTACCACTATTAAAATCTCAGAATATTGTGTTGTGAATATTTTCGTGTTTTTTTTTTTGCTTTTGTTGCTGTTTCATTTTTAACCTTTCCTTTCTTTTTGTTAAAATTTCATTTATATTTCATGTCCTTTTTGTTTTTGACGTCTTTATTTATAGATCAAACAGCACACTACACATGTACTGTATATATGAAAGGATAAAACAGGGAACCATTTGGGAGTCTGGAATGGATTAATTAAATTTACATGATTTCTAATGGGAAAAATAAGTTTTCCAATAGCTTTCTGGAATGAATTAAGTTAAAAAAATGAGGATCCACTGTAATTTAAAGCAAAAGTTAATGGCAATGACATTTGAAGTCAACCAGGCATGTTAGGAACTAGACTGAAAATGAACTCATGTGCTATCCACAAAATATAGGTTCACACTGTTTCATACATCATGGTCTCAATATGAACTCCCAGGAAGTCTCACTCCTAGAGAGCCTTTACGCAATGGCCTGGTCATGTATGAGAAACTATATAATTTGGGGATGGGTGCAGACTATATATATATTTTAAATATATTTAATTTTTTACAGAGAGAAAGGGAGAGGGATAGTTAGAAACATTGATGAGAAACATTGATCAGTTGCCTCTTGCACGCCCCCCCTCCCCCCGGATATGTGCCCGCAACCAAGGTATATGCCCTTGACCAGAATCAAACCTGGGACCTTTCAGTCTGCAAGTTGACGCTCTATTCACTGAGTCAGTTTTGGCGATGCAGCCTATATTTTGATGTATACCCTTTCTTGTTGTTTTAACCACACCAACATGTTGACCCTGAGGATATTTCTTATGCCAGTTTATGATTATGAACATTGTACTAAAAATGTACTAATACATTATGATACTAGAGGCCCTTTGCATGAAGATTTCGTGCAATAGGCCTTCCTTCCCCTGGCTGCCGACACCAGTTTTTCTCTGGCACCCAGGACCCAGGCCTTTGCTTCAGCTGCAGCAAGGCTTGGCTTCTCCGCTCTGGCCACAGTGGAGAAGCCAACCCTCAAGGCTAGGCTTTTCCGCTCTGGCCGCAGTGAAGCTTGGTTTCTCCTCTGTGGCCAGAGCAGAGAGGCCAAGCCTCTTCAGTCTTCAGTCATCTTCAGTCTCCAGTCTGCTTGGGCTGGAGCCTTGTCTTCGTGCCACACCTGCATATGCAAAATAACCCGCCAGCTTTTCTGGGTTAATTTGCATACACACTCCTGATTGGCTAGTGGGCGTTGCAGAGGCATGATCAATTTGCATATTTCTTTTTATTAGTATAGATTCAGCTTTATTCCAAAGTTTTTTATATACTACAATTTTTTCCCCTGGCACATACAGAAAAATTGTTCTGGCTATTCAATTTGCAGTACCTGTATAGTTGCCTATATAGGAAGCAGATTATAGAAAACATGGGAAATTCAATGTCTGCTACTGTAACTTAAAAAAACTAAAACTGTTGCAGATATTTAAAAAAGGAAGGTATACTAGTAGTTGCAAAGAATGTTAGCTAGTGTTGTAGTCCACTAATTGCCATGCATTCCTCCTTTTTTGACATTAAATACTTCAAAATTTAAATTATTAATGTTAATATAGTTTCTCTTTTTATTTTTAAACTAGAGGCCTGGTGCACAAAATTAGTGCATGGTGCAGCCCCTAGGCCTGCCTGGTGATTGAAGTGTGAGTGTCTGGTATGAAAGGGCAAGTCCCAGTTGACCTCTGGGCCCTGGGAGGCACCTGGGCCTTTGGGTCTACATGCCCCTCTCCATTTGAGTCATGGCACCTGAGTCCCCACACGGAGATGGCAGTGAGTATGGCTGGACGCCATGGGCAGGAGCGCAGCATGGGCCTCTGGCTGCCCAATGGCGCTGCACAGAAGCCGGGCAAACAGTGCACTCTCTCTCAGCCGGCCTTGCAGACTGGCTTCTGCTCGAATTCAGGGGGAGCCTGACTAGCCCCTGTGATCCTGGTGGCTGCAGCCGGCTCACCTGGAAGACGCTGCATGGGTGCAGGGTGGGGTCCTCATGGACGCCCAGCACCTGAGTGCAGGGGCTTCCCCAGCATGTGAGCCCTGGTGTCCCGGTGGAGGAGGGGAGGGGGACATGAGCGTAAGCTTAGTGGACACCCTCCCCCCCATTTTCACTGCACCTCCATCCCCGTCACCCAAGTAGCCAGTGAGGAGAGGTCATAACGTGTTGCTGACACCCGCCATGTTCCACGCCGCCCCCTGGTGGTCAGCACACATCATAGTGAGCGGTCAAACTCCTGGTCTAATGACTTCCCGAGGGGACAATTTGCATATTAGGCTTTTACTAGTATATAGGATACATATAGGATTCTCACCCAAGGAGATGTTTTTATTGATTTTTAGAAAAGAAGGGTGAGACAGAGAGAAACATCTATATGAGAGAGAAACATAGATTGGTTGCTTCCCCCGTACATGCCCCAACTGGGGATCAAACCTACAATCTAGGTATATGCCCTGACTGGGAATCGAACCTGCAACCTTTTGGTATACAGGATAATGCTCCAACAACTGAACCACCCAGCCAGGGTACTATTTTTAATTCTTTATAAGAACAACAGATCTATTTTAAGGCATTTGGTTTTCATACTTAAAAAGTACTAAACTACTTTCAAACTACAAGATACAATAGCATATTGTTTGAAATACATTAATGCATTTACAGTAATCATTCCATTGTCTCATACCTGCACGTTGTAGCAAACATAGCTCATTGATGCTTATATATTTTTTAAACACATCCATGCAAATCTGTAAATAATGAAAAATGTAAAATTATCTTTTGATATTTCATAAAAACTATACAAATTTCAATCCTATCTTTATGTTTATTCCATTTGTTTAAAGTGAATTTAAAGCAATGGTATAGAGAGAAACCAAGATGGCGGCATAGATGAACACCTAAACTGCTGCCTCACACAACAATTTCAAAACTACAGCTAAAAGACAGAATGGACATCAGCCAGAACCACAGGAAAGCTGGCTCAGTGGAAATTCTATAGAAGGAAAGAGAGGGGCTCATGGAGACTCAGAGGAGCTGCAAAAAGTTGGGATATGGAGACACATGCATGGAGAGGATGGGCAGCTGAGTGCCTGGCTGGCTTTCTCTAGTGGGAGGGAGATAGAAACTCCTGATAGTACTGAACCCCAGTTCTGGGTGAGATCCTGGAGTCCCAGACTCATATGGGGGGAGTCTGGACTGTCGGGTAAAGGGAGGAGTGCACGGAAACTCAGGGGATCTGCAAAAGGCAGAGGTTTGAAGGTGCGCATGTGAATGGGCATAGAGAGGACTGACTGCTGAGTGTGCTGCTGGCTTTCTCTAGTGGGAGGAAGATGGAACCTCCCGATTGTGCTGAACTCCAGTTCTGACTGTACTAAACCTCAGTTTTAGCTGAGACTCTGGGGACCCAGACTCAAATGGCACAGAAACTCAGGGGAGCCGCAAAAGACAGAGGGCTGGTGGTGCACATGTGCAAGAGCGTGCAGAAAGGATTGCAGTGATTACTGACGGACACTGAGACCCAGGGGCCTCATAGGGAAGGGCTGATGGGAAGCCACGGCTGTCTGCTCAAGCCCTGAGACTCCGCCCCATCCAAGCCAAGCACAGAAGCTTTTGCAATTTTGCAAGTCTTGTCTTTTAAGGCTGACTCCAGCACAGAAGTTCTCCTGGCATAGACACAGCTGATCCTCACAGCCTATTGGCCTGAAGGTCAATTCCACCAGTGATACCAACAACAATCAAGACTTAACTACAACAAGACTGTACACACAGTCCACAAAGGGGTGCAACAAGTGTCCACCTCAGGTAACTGGGGAGGCAGAGCTACTAGGCCATAAAGGACATCTAGCACACAAAGCTACTCTCTACCAACTCAGGGAAGCAGCAAAAATGTGGAGGCAAAGAAAGAGATCACAAAAAAAAAAAAGAAATGGAGGAAAGCAAATGATTGGATATAGAGTTCAAAACCATGGTTATAAGGTTTTTCGAGAATTTCGTAGAAAAGGCCAATTTAGCAAGACCCTCGAGGATATGAAAAAGGACCAACTAGAAATTAAACATATACTGACTGAAATAAAAATTATTAATACAGAGACCTAACAGCAAACTAGAGGAACACAAGACTCAAGTCAAATATTTGAAATACAAAGAAGCAGAAAACACTCAACCAGTAAAGCAAAAAGCAAAAAGAATCCAAAAATGTGAAGATAGTGTATGGAGCCTCTGGGACAACTTCAAGTGTACCAACATCAGAATTATGGGGGTGCTAGAAGGAGAGAGAACAAGATACTGAAAACCTATTTGAAGAAATAATGATTGAAAACTTCCCTGGTGAAAGAAATAGACTTACAAGGCCAGGAAGTGCAGAGAACCCCAAACAAAAGGAATTCAAAGTGGACCACACCAAGATACATCATAATTAAAATGAGCAAGAGACAAAGAGAGAATACTACAAGCAGCAAGAGAAAAACAGTTAATTACCTATAAGGGAGTATCCATATGATTGTCAGGTGATTTATCAACAGAAACTATGCAGGCTAATGGGAGTGGCAAGAAATATTCCAAAGTAATGAATAGCAAGAACCTACAACCAAGATTATTCTACCCAGCAAAGTTATCATTCAGAATTGAAGGGCAGATAGAGCTTCACAGATAAGAAAAAGCTAAAGGAGTTCATCAACACCAAACCAGTAGTATATGAAATGCTGAAAGGTACTCTTTAAGAAGAGTGAGAAGAAGAAAAAGGTAAAGATAAAAATTATGAACTACAAATACATATCTATCAACAAGTGAATCTAAAAAGTGAATTAAAAATCTGATGAACAATAAATTGGTGAATATAATAGAATCAGGGGCATAGAAAGGGAGTGAACTGAAAATTCTTGGGGGGAAAGGGGATGTGGGGGTGTGGGAAGACTGGATAAAAATCATACACCTATGGATGAGGGCAGAGGGGGAGGTAAGGGCAGAGGGTGGGGTGGGAACCGGGTAGAGGGGAGCTATGGGGTGAAAAAGAGGAACAATTGTAATAATCTGAATAATAAAGATTTATTAAATTAAAAAAATATAAAGCAATGGAATAAAGAAGCTGATGTTAGGTTAATTCAGATCTGAAATACATGCTGAATTACAGAAACAGTAATTAGAGAATCTCTGTCAGAGAAAGAGTCAAGAAACAGAGTCAAAATTATAAGCAATTATAGAAGGGAGGAAAATCCTTGAACATTATAATAAGCCTCATTTAGGTCATTTAAAAATTAACCATTTATTCACTCAAAGATAAAACTTTGTCCATACTTTACATACTTTACCTTTTCATCCCCTTGCTCAGGCACGTGAGCAAATTTGCACTGTGATCGCTCACAACCACGTAATGTGTTAAAATGAAATTTGCAGTATCTATTGGGTATCATCAACCCTAGGGACTTCTGAAATACCTAGAAAATAAAACAAATTCCCTTTCTGTATTAAATATAAAATAATATAGTCAAGCGAAAAAACATTTGAAGCAATCAGAAATATATACCCCATATAGTATAGTATCAAGCAAATTGCTTGCTGACTTGATAAAAGTTTCAAATAATTTACATTTCAAAAATTATGAAAAATCAGAGTAAGTTGTCTAAAGTTTTGCAATTTCCTTTAGTGTAAAATATTCATCATAGTGCTTTACTTTGCATCTCTGAAAAAGCTTATATATTCCCTCTTCTTTCTTGTGTACCTTGCCCCTTTGACTTTCAGAAAAAGTTAATTCTATTTTAATATGCATCATATTTCAAATGTATTTATTAGAACCAAAATTTTCCTTAGCTTTTCAGATGAACAGAAAAAGTCAAATGACTGTCAAATTTTTCTATGACAAACTTCTATAAATTGCTCTATATCACTATTCCCTTCCATCATAGGGAATATTTATCCTCTATCTTTTGTTTTGGATATTCACACTCTCTTCTGCTTTTCAACCTCTTATGCTATTTGTGAATATCTTTTGAATCATGACAAATTTTCTGCCTCTTACCACCACCCCAATTCAAAATCCATACAATGTCCAGAACTGGTTAAAAATGAAAGGGAAATACAACCAGAAAGGACCAAAGTATGTGCTTTATAGGATTATTATTTTTAAATTATTTTTAAACTTCACTGAGGACATGTTTAGAGAGATGGAAGAGAGGGAGAAAGGGAGAGAGACATATATCAATGTGAGACAGAAACATTGATTAGTTGCCTCTGTACACTCCCCGACGGGATCAAACAGGTAACTCAGGAATGTGCCCTGATCCGTAATGGAACCAGAACCTTTAGGTGCATGGGTTGACACTTAAGCAACTGAACCACTCCAGCTGGGCAGATTACTTTTTTAAAATGTGGGACTTACCCTTACAATCTTTTCCCTCTTAAATATTTCACAGGTTTCAGGATTCTGCAACTTTAGGACACAATGTTGTCCTGAAAATCTGAAATCTAAAAATGATTAAGAATGACATTGTATACCAATAGGTTACAATTTATTTCTTTTATACAATAAAACAGATGACCACTATTATCTGCTTTTAAAGTTTTACTTGGGACTATTCATGCTCAGTTCACAGACTGTGCTGCCATAGTGTTCTATGAAATACAGAATGATTTACAGATTAGGTGCTCTTTAAATATTTTCAGACTTAAATTTAAAATTACAAGCTAAAGATACTTTTTTATTTTTGAAGATACTTAAAAGCCTTACATAGCATCATTGAGCACTACATTCAAATGATTATCTCTAAATTAAACAAGTATATACAATAAACTTAACAAAAATTCTTTATTGTTGAAAGTATTACATATGTCCCCTTTTTTCCTCCATTGATCCCCTCCAGCCCGCCCTCAATGCTCGGCCACCTTCAGGCCTTCACCATCCTATTGTCTGTGCCCATGGGTTATGCATATATGCATATAAGGTCTCTGGATGCACAATACATTTTTTTAAGGAAAGAAAACCATTGACATCCCAGGTGCTTCAGACTGAACCGTGACCCCCCCCCTCAAATTCTTATGTTCAAGCCCTAACCTCCACCGTGACTTCATTTGGAGATAGGGTTTTTTACAGAAGTATTAAGGTTTAGATGGAGTCAAAAGGGGTGGGGCCCTGGTCTGACAGAATTAGTGTCTTTAAAAGAAGAAACACCAGAGAGCTTACTCTCTCTACGCACATATACCAAAGGAAAGGACTTAGCAAGAAAGCAGCTGTCAGTAAGCCAGGAAGAGAGCCAGGAACTGAAACCTGCTAGAATCTTGATCTTGGACTTCTAGCCTCCAGAACTATGCAAAATAAATTTCTGTTGTTTAAGCCACCTAGTCTGTGGTATTCAGTTATTTCAGACTGAGCTGATGAATATACCAGGCATCATATTCCTTAACGTTGGTCTTATTTAAATAAGAGCATCTTAATTTTTTTTTTACAGATAAAAATTTTTAATTTCCTCCCTTCCTTCCCTCCCCCCTCCCCTCCCCCTCTCCTCTCACCGCTTCCCCTCCTCTACCCTTTGGCAGCATCCAGATATAATTTGGAACAAGCTAAAACTTTTGCTGCATAGCTTTAAAGTAATTTTCATTATAAAATCTATAGGCTTTTCAAGATAAAAGGTGATCATCATGGTCTTGTTGCTATAGTATATAACAGGTTGCATGATCGCAGTAGTGTGAAGGTACAGAAGAATTAGGTGTGAGCTGCACAAAAACATTTTATTGTTTCTCAATTCATTCCTCAATCTAGCTTATTTTTATCAAAGCATTATGAATTATTAAAAGAACTGACACACCTAAAATATACTCTAAATAATCAACTAAAGTATGAAATTTTAGGTTTAACCTATAACTTACTTGTATTACAATATCACATAAATATACATATTCAGAAATTACTCCATCAAAAGTACTAAATGTACACATTCTTTAATTTTAATATATTCTATCTTGATTTTTTTTACTTTTTTGTTTTTAGTAGAAAATCTATATAGTTTATATATTATCAAAAGCCAACATAATTTTATTGAGAAAATAGTACCATTCATCCACGGCTTTAGTAGTGTGTCTTCTTGAACAGCACTTAGATTCAAAGGCGGCAGCGATAAGCACAGAGGTTTTGGGCCCAGTGTTGCTAATTGACATTCACCAACCATAATCTCTGCATTTTGTGAATCTTTGCTGTGTGAGCAAAAAAAACCCAAAAAAACAAAATCACAATTTAAATTTATTCCAAAAGCAAAGTAATGAGAATAAAATTGAGTAGGAACACAACCTAATGCTATATATTCCTATATACTATTATTATACTATGATTATCTGGTATTTATAGATTATTAGCTTGAGAGAAGAAGGGGAGGAGATCGAGACATTTGTTGTTCCACTTTATGTATTATTTTAAAAAACGTGTTTTTATTTTCAGAGAAAGGGAGAAAAAGAGAGAAAAACATCAATGATGAGAATCATTGATCAGCTGCCTCCTAAACACCCCCTGCTAGGGATTGAGCCTGAAACCCAGCAAGTGCCCTGACCAGGAATCAATCTGATAACCTTCAGGTTCATGGGTTAACACTCAACCACTGAGCCATACTGGCTATGCCAATGGCTGATTCTTGTATATGCTTTGACCAGGGATCAAACCGACAACCTTGGCATATTATGAAGACGCCCTAATCAAGATACCTGGCCAGGGCCAATTATTCAGTATTTTTAACAGGTTGTTTCTACCTTCTTGGCTAGAAAACCAAAGCCTGTTAAATGACTGGGGTAAGGATAGGAATTAGGTGGTGGAATTAAAACTAAAGCAAAATATTTTTGATCATGCCAGACAAAGTTTTGAGGAAGGACTAGCCTAGTGTTCTAATCCAGAAAAGATAATTCAATTATTCTATTGAGAGTGCAATAAAATAAATTATACATTATTCTTCAGGACAAGTAGATATAATAAATTTATACATGTATTAGTATTTGAGAGCTTCCTTTAGGAAGAAGTTTAAAAAATGTGTTTTTCTTGGTTGCTCATTTAAACAGCTTTGATTATATTCTAATATGTGAGATTCTATATAACCAATTTTAGAAAAACTTAACCTGGAAGTCACTTATCTAGAAAAATAACATAAAGAAATAGGGATTATGGAATTTTATAGATGGAAAAGATTCTCTAGTAAAATTCTTTTATTTTTGAGTGGATGACTGAAGCCCAGGTTAATGACCTGTTCAGTGTCACACTCCTGGTCATTATGGCAGAGCCAAAGTGATGATACAATTCTGCAAGTTGTAATGACTCTTTTTGGTTTGTAAGCAGAATGCTTTCAATAGAAAAGTTAACTCTGTTAGTTTTTCAAGATCTCCCAATAGTCGTGAATCAAAAGGGTTTCTGTGCCAATCTAATTTTTACCTAGGCTTTTCCTTAATACAATGGTTTTCAAACTTCAGCATGAATCTGGATCAGCTGATGGCCTTATTGAAACGGATTCATGGGCCCCATCTCCAGAGTTTGGGAGGTCAGGAATAGGACCCAATAATTTGCATTTCTGACAAGTTCCCACATGATGCTGCTCCAAGAATCATACTTTGAAAACCACTACCTGCCCTATCTGGTTTGCTCAGTGGATAGAGCATGGGCCTGTGGACTGAAGAGTCCCAGGTTCGATTCCAGGCAAGGGCACATGCCTGGATTGCAGGCTCGATCCCCAGTTGGGGGCATGTAGGAGGCAGACATTCGCTGATTTTCTCTCATCATTGATGTTTCTTTCTCTCCCTCTCCTTTCCTCTCTGAAATCAATAAAAATATATTAAAACAAAAAAGAAAACCATTGGCTTAACATAAAAGACTTGAACATATTCATCACCTGACCTGAATGTGCTCTGGCCACAACAGCGAAATGGGGGTGGAGGATGGGACCAGATGGTCTCAAGGTACCTAAACTTGGTACCTATATATGTTGTAGTAAGTGTACTATAACTCTCAGTACTAATCACTGCAGTCATGTAAATACCTGCAAACTGCAATGTTCATCTGATTTCTATCACTCTTACCATCATAAAAGTCACATACTTATTCTTTATTCTTTTATCATTATTTCTTATGCCTTTCTCAAAAAATATTTTAAGGGTTCAAAAACCTAGTGACAGTTTTAAGGTAACTTACAATATCGCTGACATCTAGGCATAACTGACATATTAAATAAATAATGCCCATGTGTGGCTTATGGCATAGTAGTCCAAGCACATACAGTAGAGAATGAAAAACATACTCAAGATGCAAATCACATAACTGTTTTAAAGCTACAGATTTAAAAATTGTTACAGACCTTTTGCAAACTTCATGCATATTTTCTTTTTCTTCAACAGTCACTTTGTCTGAAAATTTACACTGTGAAGATATGGTTAAAAAGTTCAAGTTTAAATATCTGTATTCTATATTAAGCTATGAGGCTTACCAGATTTATTAGAATGTATTAGATGTTAATTCAACAACTAGTTTATCACCAACCTAGAAAACAATTCTACTCTACATTATTTAAAATACCGAAAATTGACTTCAGAATTTCCACTGCTGCTTAAGAGGAAAATTTTTGAGCCAAATGAAAATAATACAATAACATGTAAAAAAGGAAAACATACTTAGGTGTATTTAAAACATTGATGTACTTAAAACATTTCACAATTAGTGTTTTTGGAATTGTGATTTTCTAATTATAAGAAAGTTATGTATGCTCAAATATTAAATTTTTGAAAAAACAGTCACCAAGAAAGTAATCCCTCAAATCACCCATTATTTGAGTAGTCAGAGATAATACCTTATCTTTAAAAAATCTTTTAAATTTTATGTTTTTTTCCTAAAATTTTCCAGTTTTATTGAGAAATAATTGACATTGACACTTTAAAAATTTAAGCCATATAGCATCATGTACCGCGGTTGGCAAAAGCATGTTTTGAGAAATTAGAAATTAGAGTATTTTTGCTGAGGGATCCAAACTGTATGATTTCATTTATATAACATTCTTGAAATGACAAAACTATAGAAATGGAGAACAGATTAGTGGCTGTCAAAGATTAAGGAGGGATTAGGGACAGGAGGGTAGAAAGGCATAGCAATAAAAGGGCAACATGAGGGATCCTTGTGATGATGGAAATGTTTTGTATCAGCATAGCTATAATAATGCCAATATTCTGATTGTACTTTAGTTTTGCAAGGTCATTGAGGGAAATTGGGTAAAGAGTACATGAGATCACTATGTTATTTTTTTACAACTGTATGTGAATCTGCAATTACCTCAAAATTAAAAAAAAAATGTGGGATGCTGCTAAACCACAATCAACTTATTTACCCTTTAAAGTTCCTAAAATTGTTATTGTGCTTATGCAAAACGTTAAGCAATATATCCAATGGCCAGAAAGTATTATTTTAGTCAATAAAAAGAAGTTTCACTTGTTCATTTGATGACACTGTTCGGAAGAATTTTTGTATTACCCCTATTCACACCAAAAAATAAGAAAATGCAAAAGATTCCCTAGTACCTTTTCATCCAAGTCTGAAGTTTTTATGTGTTCTTTGAAGTCTCCCAGTTTTTCATTTTGAGAGATCCTATTAGTAACTTCTCCTAAGGAAATGTTTGCATCTTTAAAATCATGTTTTATCTCACTTGCTGAAAAGAAATAATATTTAACTGTAGAAACTACAAATGACAAAATAAACAAGATTATTCGAAAAATGTTAGAATTCAGAGAGTTTTTTAAAGTCCAATATAACAAATTTAAAGTTTTCAGCAAATTATACAATTATTCCTCTTTATCAGGTAACGCCATTCTATGGCATAAAAAGAAAATTAAGATAAAATTGAAACAAATCAAGATACTTTTAAGAATCTTTCTTGATCATGTCTAGCTATTTTCAACATATTTTGAAACTTCAAAGTCAAAGTCAAATTAACTTTTAAATTAAGTTATTTCCTGTAAAAATCTAGGTATTTAAACCTATAATTAGATATTATAAATTTTTTTAAAAGAACTCAGATGTAGAATGTGATAAAGCTTAAATATATATTTCAATTTCAAAATAAGACTATAAGAATTACTAAGGCCAATCATCTATCCTTTGTATATAAAGCCTAACAAAGTTACTTATGAAATAATAAAATAAAAACATTTTCAAAATCTGATCTACCAACCAGGCCATTGCAACTTGAGAAAACAAATGAAAGAAAAGCTTTCTATTTTAATGAACTTATTTTGACTATCCTTGGAGATATGAAAAGATACCTCAATATTGCATATTCTGAAAAATGTCAAATTTTACCTGCTGGCAAGGAATTACAGATCTCTGACTTCAATCCAGGATCCAATACAGGAAATTCTCTATTATAAAACAAACAAGAGCTTAAACATTATAACATATTCTATGCAGAACTATCTACTTCTCTAAACATTATACAATACTAGCTTTAGCAGCTGGTGAACATCAACTTAGGTTCTCCAAGGACAGAGAATTATACTGGGACTTAGAACCTAGCACACCCAATTAGATTCCTCATTTGGTTCTTCAATTCCATGTACTTCAATGGTTATTCAAACTTTGTTATTCAAAGAGAACCCAGTGGTATGTATCCAGCATTTTAAAAAGTTTTCAAGTATTACACCAATATAAGATATTTAACTTTGACTCTCAAAGTATGTGTATGTATGTCTTATTGCTAATGTAAAAGGAAGATGGTTTGAGAGGAGCTTGAGGTGTTTGTTTGTTTGTTTGTTTGTTTTGGTGGTTTCTGAAAATAACAGAGTTCGAAGGTTAAAGCTATGAAGATCATAGTTAGTCCAACTTGGGTTTAAATATTGTTCTGCCACTTTGTGTTAACTGCGGCAAAAATATTTTAACTTCTTTGAGTCTAATCCTATCTGTAAAATGAGAATATCACCTACCCCATTAGGTTATGTAAAGATTTAATGAGATAAAATTTTTGTAAAGCCAATAGCATAGGCTCCACAAATGAAAATTACATATATAACTCAAAAATAAAAGGCTAAACACTATTTTTTAAAAAATTTAGATAAAAATATACAAAAGTACATAGAATAAAAACCCATAATCCACCATTTATTCATTTAATAAATGGTTATTAAACTTATACTAAATAACCCAGAAAAAGGGAAACTGAACAAGATATTTTATATACACCATTCTTTTTGTTTTGTTAATCTTCACAAGAGGATATATTTTCATTGATTTTTAGAGTGTAAGGGTTGGAGAGAGAGAGAGAAAGAGAAAAAGAGAGAGAAACACAGATGTGAGAGGGGAGTTATTTCTGTTATTCAGTTGTGACATGCTCTTCCCTGTGGGCTTTCATATAGGCTATTCTTTCTATGACAAAATTCTACTCACTTTTTTTCACCTCTTGGTGAATTCTAATCATCCCTTAGTGTTCATCTTAACTGTCACTTTGATCAGGACACTTTTAGTACCTTGTACTTTATCATATTTTATTGTATTTGCTTCCCTTAATAGACTAAAAATGCTGTGAAAACAAGGCCCATGTGTATCTAGTTATTCTCATATACTTAGCACTTAACATCCTCCTGGCCTGACATGAAGGAGACCCAAATGAAGATGCCTCTCTCCTGTCTAGAAACTCCGAGTACAGCAGGAGACTTACATACAAGCAGACATAATATACTGACATATATGCCAAGAGAACTACTGGAACAAATCTCTAGAAAAATATCTCAGATGTGATTTGAAGGATAACTGAAGAAAATAAAGGGACTTTCAGATAAACCTATGCGAAAGGATTCAAGTACATGACAGGTTATGGAACAGTGAGCTTCTAGCTTTGCTTATCTTTTATTAGCCTTTCAACCCTCCACCCCCTTCCTATTCCCTACCACACAGTTGTGAAAGAGAAAATGGATGCAGATCTACTAAAGAACCTTAAAGAGCCATGCCAAGCAATTTAGCCTCCATCCTCAAGTGGCTGAAAGCTAGCGAAGCACTGTAAGCAATAACTGACAGATCAATTTCTTTTTCACTATGGAGAGGATATACTAAGAGTTCAGGACGATTAACCAGGAGGTTATTACAATAATCTAAGGGAAAGATGAATAAGATACTAGCAGTGTAAATTGAGAGGAAGAAAAATTGTGAGATGATAGCATGAATAGTATTGACTCAATACAGAAGTGAGGGATGTTTCTGTGGTTTCTAATTATCCTGAAAGTTACATTCATTATAGGTGATTAGCTTAAGACATACAGAAAGTTATTTCTGACAAAAACAAAGAAAATAAATAGTATAGCAAGTATATTGTTTAATTTCAAAGTAGTAAGATCGTATTTTAATATTGCTGATATAGTTCATAAGTGTGAGACACTTTTTACTATACGTAGTTTACAAGGAAAGTAAAACTGTACATGCCACTTTTGTTACAAGTAATTTAGTTTTGTTTCAAACTTGAGAGACACAGAGATTAAATTTACCCAAGTTAAAAAAAATAAGTAAAATTGCAATCCACATAAACATTTTACAGTTTTGCATTTGTGGAGTGGAAAGTTACACTTCTGCCTTGATGGAGCAAAAAAGGGGAACAAATGAAGGGTAGAAGAAGCAAAAGAGAAATAGATATTGTTGAGGCTACAGAAGTATAAAAAAGCAAAAGAGATGATTTGAGCAAAAAGGAGAGAACAAGATAAAACTTCTGAAAAACTATACAAGTTTATCCTCTAAAGAATTTTTCAAGTGGGTGATAAAATTTAAGGAGTTCCAACCTGCATTTTAAAAAATAAAACAGATTAAAGTACAAAATATGTTATACCACTTACAGTAAGGAAAATCCTATTTTTGGAAATCTATTATTTCACATATTCATAAGTATACATTGCCTGGATTGTAATGTAAAATATGTCTTGACTATGGGTAATTGACAAAAATTTTTGAAGATGACTGCTTGAGAATAATTACTAGCAGAACAAGTTCAAAAATAAAATAAATAATATAAAAGCTCTTAGTCCTCCATTTGACACAGAGAAAGTATTTTATGTGATTATAGATTACAAATTTTTGTAACACTAAGAACATAAAGAAGAATATGGCATTACAAAAGTAACTAAAATATATAAATAGCAGATAAATTTAAGTCATGTTCTATTTTCTTAGTAGAAAGTATTTTCATGTTTCCTTTTCAGTTTGTTCACAGTCCATTACAATATTCAAGTATTGCAACATACAAAGAGCTTGAAGAATTAGAAAGGCTTAGTAAAATATGATATACTATTGAAGAATATTTGCACCAACCCAGAATAGCTCAAGTTCCAAAGCATGAGAGTTACTACTTGGCTCCATTTAAAGTTGCAACAGGCAAACTTGTCCTTATTGGGGGCTAAATCATCATTTAAAATCATGACCTTAAAAGCACAACAAATTTCTTTTCTTCTGAAAATTAGTTTAACTTCTGATTCTACTTTCAAGTCCTCATGACATCAAATAAACTTTTCCAAGACTTCTCTGTTCCTCAAAAATGAATATTTTATTTAATAAAAAGTCACAGCCGGGCTGGCGTGGCTTGGTGGCTGAGTGTCAACCTGTGAACACGGAGATTATCGTTTGATTCCCAGTGAGGGCACATGCCTGGGTTGCGGGCCTGATGCCCAGTGTGGGGTGTGTCGGAGGGATTATAGTAAAAAGTCTCACACTTATGAACTATATCAGCAATATTAAAATATAATCTTACTACTTTGAAATTAAGCAGTATGTTATATTATTTATTTTCTTTATTTTGATCAATTCTCATTATTGATGTTTCTATCTCTCCTTTTCCCTTCCTCTCTGAATCAATAAAATTATTTAAAAAAATTTACAGAAATATACAGTATTGTTCATAATAAGTAACTTGGATGAAATAAAAGCACATATATATATAATATATAAAATAATTAAAGAACATATGAAAATAAACTTAATTGACTTTAAAAGAAGCAATCTCAATAATTTAAAAAGCCATTTACTAAATCATTTTATTTTGGACAATCTGCTCCATTATAATTTCCAACATATATATGTATATACATATTTGTATATACATATTGTTTTATTTCAATTATAAGTTTTAGCATAATGACATTTCCATGTCTCAGCAATAATATGCTATATTTAATAACAGGGTTAAAAAATGGAGCTTCAATGATCACTGAATAAATTAGTGACACTTAAGAGTAGAAAGTGCTTTAAAAACCCCCAATAATGTGTATCAAAAGGCACACTTGAATATGCATACCTCAATTTATCACTTGGTTCTTTTTTTACAGGAAGTTCCATGTGCTTGGAGTCTGTTGATTGCTGCTCTTCAGCAACATTGGGCTCCTGGTTTACCATGGGGGCCTCTGAAGAAAATGAGAGCTCCCCTTCATTGGAGACTCCAAAGAGGTCTGGGTCATCTTGAATTACATCAATTAAGAGGACATCATCTTCATATGCTTTAAGAATATCTGGGATAATTTTAACGTCTGAAAAGTTCTTAGTCATTTTTCTACCACTAACTTCAGAGGAAACTTGTTTGAATGTTTCTTGTTCATCAGAGCAGAAGGCAGGACTTTTCTCTATACACCCACGATCACAAAAAAAGGTATTCTTTTCAACTGTGAGAGAAACAGCTTTCTTTTTAGAAACAATATTGCCTGGTTCAGAGATATAGTTAGATGGTTTATTATTACCTTGCTTTAAAAAACTTGAAGAAATACTACAGAAATTCTTATTGCAGTATAAGTCAGAACTAGATTGCCCTGGAACGACACTATTTTGTATGTTCAAAGATTGAAGTCCCGAAATTACTGTGGAGATGTTTTCTTTATTCCTATTCTGTCTTATCTCTGTTCCAGATATATTGTCAAGAAGCTCCAGGGGACTATATGCTTCTCTTTCTGATGACTTGGCATTTATTTCTTTTCTTTTTTCTGTTTTATTCTTAAGTAAAGGAATTTTAAAATTAGTCAGCCGTCCTGTGTTCAATATTTTAACCAAGTCTGGAACCACAACTGTTGGCTTAGCAACACATGTTTTTCGGTGAATAGTTTTGCCTGTAGAGTTGTTAGCTTCCTGGCCATGCTGGGAAGCAAGTGTCAAATTAAGTTTTGTTAAAGTCCCTTTATCTTTTCTTTTATTTCCTGTTAAATTTTGAGTCACATTAGTTAACTGAGTATCTTCAGTCGCATTAGAAACTACCTCTGATCCACTTCTGCTCTGTTCCTCGTACTTCATCTTTTCATCATTGATTACAGGTTCCTTTGTAACTATTAAAGTGGGTTCTATAGCAGAGACTACTTCAGAGACTGAAGATAGACAATTTATATTAGAATCCAATTTTTCTTTACTTGAAGACTCACTGTTTGTTTCTTTTATGGAACTTTGTAATGGTAATTTGGTGTCAGTTAAGTGAGTCTGATTTGCTTGGTGTTTAAGAAAATCATCTTGACTAACATTTTCCTCAGACCCAGGAAGAGAGTAATTTGGTTTTGGCAAGGAAGACCTTTTCCAACAATAGGCAGTTACTCTAGCACATGAATAACACGGCCAAGTTCTTTTACCCGTCATTGGTATTGTTCTGTGACAGCTAAACTTGGATTCTTCCACTTCATTTCTTAAGTCTTCCTGTGATTTCTTTTCAATAGGACAGCAATCACTAGGTGATTTCACTGTTGAGCTTTTCACTGTCTTAAAATATTCTTCTGGTTCCGTGCTTTTACATCTTAAGGGCTCTGAAGCATTCTTGATTTCTTCTTTCAAAAGTGGAGCTAGGGTTTTCTGAAACATAGCATTTACCAGATGCTCGGGACTTGTCTTTTTTTCTACTGTTTCTGAAAGACTTGATAAGTGATCCATTGGAGAAAGTGTATTATGGTTTGCTTTTCTCAGAATTTTTAAAGTTTTTGCTTCTTTACTTTCAGCAGCCATGTGGTTTTCTTGTAACAGCAACTCAGACTTGTTAGGCACATTAGAGAAGTTCATTTTGATAACTATTTCATCTTCTTTTTCAGACAACTTCATCCTTTTTCTGGGTTTTCTCCCAACACTGCTCTCCTCTACTGAGTATTTATTTTTTTCATTTTGATGGCAGGGAAGCAAGCCATTATTTTTGCTTTGGTATAAATCAGTTTCTTCAAGCAATAATTTATTTACTCCCATTAAGTTTTCTTCAGTGTTTGATGAGTGAAGAATATTATTTGTGTCACTCTTATCTGAAAGACTCCTAAGATTTTCTTTCTTTAACTCTGAGTAATTTTCTGATACATGGATACATCCACCATCAGGTTTATATGTAAGGCTGTTTTCATCATTACAATCCTTGGAATAGGGGAAACAACGGCAATCATGTAATTTCAAAATGGAATTATTTTCTACTCCAGATGACAAGCTATTACAAGAATATTTTGGAGCATTATTGTACAGTTCATCTTGAAATTCAACCTTTATATTTTGTGTAGCTTTATTTTCAGTTATTTTGAAGAGTGGACTTGCTAAGTTTTCAAGTGTTTTAATTCGACTTCTTCTCTTAATACCGTCTACCAAAACCTCCTTACCCAAAGACTGCAAGAGAGATGCACTTTGAAATTCACTGCACTCCACTGTTTGGAAAGATTCCAAACTGGTTAATGATTCTTTTCTTACCAGGTCAGTCCCTGGCTGTGGATCATCACTTGAGGCTCCAGTAACTTTTCTTTTTTCCTTGGCTGATCAAAAATGACAAAAATATACCAGAAAATGTCTTATATTGAAGAGGAAAAAGCAACACCAGTTAATAATAATAATAATAATAATAAAATAAATAAAAATAAAAATAAAGTGATGCTATCCATTTCATTTTCCTATTTTCTGTTAGGAAACAAACCTGTATAAGTTCAAAGGCAGCTGAGTAACCTTCAGCATCATGGTGACTGCACACTAGCCAAAATGGATCACTAGCAGGAATTCCTTTTATAGTAATTCTGACCAAGAGCTCCTCACTGGGCAAACAACTCTTAAGAGAATTCCTGTTTCTCCCCTCTCTCCCGGTCACCAGGAAAGCCCACGCTGGTTCAAATTAAACGCTAGCGGTGAAACAAAGATGGAGCGGGCTGAGGTACGAGGGCTAGAGAGGGAGCGGCCCGGGGGCGCGCTCTGACTGTGCCTTCGCGATTGCAAGAGGGACCTGGCCGCGCCTCTGCTGTCTAAGCTCTGCTGGTCCCACAGGGGCAAAGGGCCTACCTGTCCCCGACCCGCCACGGGCCACCTCGCCCCGGCCTCCCCAGCCCCGGATGGATGCCTCACCGGGCTTGTCCCCGTCCACCTCTTCTCTCTCGGGCGCCCGGCCCACCATTCTCCTCTTCCTCCTGCTCTCCTCAGGCCCGGGGGCTTCAGGGCCGCCGGCTCCCGCCTCGCCTGGCTCCGGGGGCCGCCGGCCTCGCTTCCTCAGGCTTCGGGCCGGGCCCTCACGCCCACAGGGGATCCTGGGGCCCGAGGCCGGCTGCCGCCTCATCTGCCCCGCGCCGCCCGCCCTACTGGCTGAGGAGCCGGCGGGAGGCGCCAAGGCTGCTCCCGCCGCCGCCGCCGCCGCCGCCAGGCACCTGAGGCCCGTCTTCCCGTCCCTCATCTGGACCCTCCCTATGGTCGACCGGAAGCGGAAGTGGGCAGCGAGGCCGGCGGGCCCGGCGCACGTGAGGCGGCAACGTGCGGAAGGGCGGCCGCGCTCCGTCAGGCTTCGCTACTCGAAGTCTCCTCAGCAGCCCGTCCCGAGGCCCGGCCTTTGGGAACCGCTGGCACCGCCTCTCCCGCCTGGCAGCGCCCAGGGACCGCGGTCCGCCAGCGACCGGACGCCGCCTCGGGCCTCTGGACGCGCGGACACGGCCTCTCCTCCCAGCTTGCTTCTCGAGGGGGGATGAGCGCGCCCCGCCGCCCCGCTGTCTCCGCCAAAGCCCGGAGGCTGGAGGCACCCCCTTCCCACGTCATCCGCATGGCAGCACGTAAGCTCGGCCCCTCCTCCCCTCTGAGCGTGTCAGCCCGCTGTCCCCCCGCAGTGGCTCCGGCTCTCGCCCACGGGCTGCATCCGCCTCCCGGGTGGTATGTGGGCTCCGTCCTTGCGTTATTTCCGTCAGCCCTCCACCTGCTGCCAGGCCAGGCCCCCCTCCCCCCCCCGCCCCCCAAAGAAAGCAGCTCCTGGCAGTGCCCAGCCTGACCCTCCAGAACCTCCTCTGGCCCAAACCGGTGTGGCTCAGTGGATAGAGCGTCGGCCTGCGGACTGGAAGGTCCCGGGTTCGATTCCGGTCAAGGGCATGTACCTGGGTGGCGGGCACATCCCCATTGGGGGGCGTGCAGGAGGCGGCTGATCGATGTCTCTCTCTCTCATCGATGTTTCTCTCTATCCCTCTCCTTTCCTCTCTGTGAAAAATCAATAAAATATATTAAAAAAAAAAAAAAGAACCTCCTTTGCCCCAACGCTGCAACTGACCGAGGCCGAACTCTTGAGTGCGGTGTTTGCAGCTCCTGGGGATGCGGCACCGGAGGCTTTCAGGTTGTCTTGCCGCCGTTTCAGGGGAGAAGTTGGGCTTCAGTGAAAAGCCATGCGCAGCAGCCACCCTTTTGCAGGAGCTGATTCGGAGTCGGTGGGACCTGCTTTGCAACTATGTAAGTTGTTAAGGTGTAACAATTGCAAAATAATGGTCTCCAGGCACACACATTTTTTTAAAAGTCATTTCTTTTTTTAAAGAAATATATATTTTATTGATTTTTCACAGAGAGGAAGGGAGAGAGATAGTTAGAAACATCGATGAGAGAGAGACATCGATCAGCTGCCTCCTGCACGCCCCCTACTGGGGATGTTCTCACAACCGAGGTACAGGCCCTTGCCCGGAATCGAACCTGGGACCTTTCAGTCCGCAGGCCGACGCTCTATCCACTGAGCCACACCGGTTTTGGCAAGGCACCCACATTTTGTCGTGGAAGTTCAGTTGACTTCCCACTCCCACTGGGGAAGAAGCCGGCTTTGCATCCATGTGCACATTCCTTTCAGTATTCCTGTGCTTTGGGCTGAACCTTTGGACTGAGGTTATAAAATCTGCCTGGAGAGAGAAAATCTCTAACACTTGTTCATGTTTAGTTCTATATGAGAATCATAATTTTATATATTTTTTTGGGGGGGGAGGGTTACTATCTTTTAACACCACATTCCTTGCCTTACACACCAGATGACTACGTGGAGTCCCCCAGATTGCATATGCTTTGTCATGCCTTTGCCTATTTACATGCTAGTCCTGGACATTCTTTATTTGTGTATCTGTCTGCTGAACTACAGATCCCTCCCCCTTCAAGATTCATTGCACTGATCATCCCTCAGGAAAGCTTTTCTGTTACCATTCTCCTTCTGTTTGGAGGGGTTGGCAGCTGTTCCTGCCTGCCTGCTAACACATTGCTTTCAGCTGCTTTCCTATGTGTGTCCTTCAGGGTAGATACCTTCTGTTAACTTTTGCGTTTTGTGTGTTTAAAGAGGAACTTGTTGATTTTGAACACAACGTTAAGTTATTCATTAAAGGATGGTAGTATGATGCAGAGAGAGTGTTGCCGGTTGGATGAGCAGTTTAAATGGAGTACCTTAGGAGCTTTTATAAAAGAGGAGGAATAGGAGGTGGTAGAAGAGAGCAAAGGGTTGGGGGGCGGTCGTAAAATGGTGGTGGAAGGAGATTTGGGGTGGTGAACACACAATACAATATACAGATGATGTATTGTAGAATTGTACACCTGAAGCCTATATAATTTTATTAACCAACACCACTCCAATAAATTCAATAAAAAAGTAAGCACGTGTAAAGGATCTTAAACTTTGTTTCTGTTTGTAAATACTCCCAGTAAGAATAGGAGAATTTAGAAAAAAATTATTTTACCGATTTCAGGCTATATATTCATTCCAAGTTCACTTTGTGCTTCAGTTTCCTCATCTGTAAAATGAAATAGGAGTATCTCCTTAAGGAAGCCAGAGTATGTAATCCCCAAATACAGTATGCCTCTTTAACAGAAAAACCATTTTGAGCTGAAGGCTTTCTCTGGTTGATCCTAAATTGGAAGTAGAGACAAAAATTAGGGAAGTTGTTAGATATTAATTAGTTCCTGGCCATTTGGGTCTGATTGTTACAGAAGTTGTTGGTTAGCTTTTGGAATTGTTACTTGTGTAGCAATTGGACTTCTCACAAGTCTGATTTATAGCAGGCTGGCTTCCTGGACCACTTATTGTAGATAAGGGGGTCAGTTTCCTAGACAGGTTGCTGCAGGTTGTGGGTCAGAGTTCTATTTTTATATATCATCTGGCTATAGTCTATTTGCATATTTAATCTCACTCCTTTTCTCCTGACCCAGAGAACGAACCTTCTTCTGTTTGTCCAAGGCTGACCCTTATACTGATGATCTCAACATCACACAGCCCCACTTGCCAAACTCTCCCATACCTTTCTTTTTTTTACCTGCCAGATGCCTCTGAGTCTCCCTACTTATACTCTTGCCTCTTAGTTTCTTGAAAACTGGTTTCTTTTCCCGATACATTCATAAAATTTCAATATCAGATGAGATTACAGGTTTAAAACGCTGACAACTCATTGCAAAATCCATAAAAGTAACATCAAGCAGACACAACCACAACTCTCTTCAGGTGTGCTCACAATGAGGGAGGTAAGTGCATACTTCAGAGAGCTAGGTCTTTGTTAAAACGGAAATCCTCTGCCTTTTATGAACTCAGTGGCTTCAGGCAATATAATTAGGTTTGTAGACACTAAAATTAGGGAGATCTTATTTGCTTGCAGCCCTCCCTAAGGCACTACTTAAACTACTGCCCTTTCCTATGCATAGTATTTCTGCCAGTGAGAAACATCCTTGACCAATAAGACCAGCCTCAACTGGGCACTTGTTAGAAATGCAAATTCTTGGACGCTACTCCAGACCTTCTGAGTCAGAAACTCTGAGTGGGATCCCACAATCAGTGTTTTAATAGCTCTGCAGGGGATTCTGGGGTGGGCTCTAATTTGAGCATCATGGTCTAGGACCTGAAATCTGAATTTGCATGAAGAAATAACCACCTTAAATAGTTCCTATTACTGTAGTTGTTTTCCTTTGTGCTTAACTTGTTTAAATATTTAACTTGATGTAAATTCTGGACTTTAACCTCAGGATGGATAACCTGGAATTCTTCTCAAGTATTGAGGTCTACCGTGGCTTAAGAGGGTGAATCTAGTTTGTACCTGATTTTCATTGGAGGTGATGATGATGATGGTTATTTTACTTTAGGAGCAACTCTGAAGAGTAAGGAATTTTGATCATAAAACAATAAAAAAAATAAAAACACAGCAATAACATTTTCATATTTTGAATCTAAATAATAATTGTAAATGCATATGCAGTGCTTAGTATGTAGAAAGCTCTGTTCTAAGTCATTACATAGAATAATCCATTTAATCCTCACAACAACCATATAGTTAGTAGTAGTATCCCTATTTAACCTGAGGCTCAGAGATTATAGGAAAATGACCGAACCAGGTTAAAAAAAACAGATGATAAGCTCCAGAATAAAGTTTCTAGCCACTAAATTATGCTGTTTAATTACGATTTATTTAGAAATATTGGGATATGGCATTCATCAGGATAAGAGGAAAGCCATAATGTGGTGGCCAACACAATAGAGTGAAGTGAATTCATCCAAAATTCATTCAAAGTAAAATCTGGAGTATAATGAAATGATAATAATTAAAACACTTTAATAATAGCAAAGTATGAGTTAATTTCTAAAATTCTTAATTATATTAACTCATTTAATCCTCACAAAAACTTAATGAAAAGGGTACTACTATTATGCCCACTTTACAAATGGATAAGCTGAGGCTCAGAGAAATAAAATGATTAGCCTAAGGATACACAGGTGAAAGTGCATTACTGTGTTTCCCTAATTCTATCTAGCTAAAAACCACTTGTTCTCTATAAACATTCAAGGTTCTTTTTCATATGTATCATCTTATTTTATTCTCAAAATAACAGTGTGCCAAACTGTTGAGTCAATTTTCTTTAGCAATTAAAGTGTAAGCTGAAATGACATGAAGCAAAGAAGCAATCACCTTGGGACACATCTTGCTAACAAATGCACAAAATAAATTGATGTAAAGCATAGGTGCTCACAGACACAGTTCAAAGTTACAGTGGCTTGATTTTGAGATGTTGAGCTGAGTGTAGTTCCCAGGAGGGAGTTTGTCTGGGCCATTCTCACTGCTTAGGGTGAGCTCTGCCTGTATAATGGCTGCTGCAAAACAAATGCTGGTTTGGCTCAGCGAATAGAGCATCAGCCTGCAGACTGAAGGGTCCCAGGTTCAATTCCGGTCAAGGGCATGTACCTTGGTTGTAGGCACATCCCCAGTAGGGGGTGTGCAGGAGGCAGCTGATGGATGTTTCTCTCTCACTGATGTTTCTAACTATTCTCTCCCTTCCTCTCTTTAAAAATAATAAAAAATCAATAAAATATATTAAAAACACACACCAAAAAAACAAAACAAATGTTGAACACTATTTTTGTTTTTCACCCCTCCCTTTTTTTGGTAAAAGCAAAAAATCTTTGGATTTCTTTCAGTTAGTAAAAACAGGTACATTAGTAAAAGCAAAGTGATATAAAGTGAACAAACATTCAAAAAGCAGGGAATACCTTCTTCAGCACTCCAAGGTAACACTCCAAATCATTTTACTGAAATGAAATCATGTCAGTCCATTGTGAGCAAGAATCACAAACTAAGGTTGCAGGGCTCAGTAGGAAATAGTGTTCCCAAGTGGACAGTACAGACTCAGAAAGTAAATAGAAACCCTTCAAATCCAGCCAGGTGGAAGGCTGGGGTTTCACATCTATTCTGTTCTTTTTAAAAAAATATATTTTATTGGTTTTTTACAGAGAGGAAGGGAGAGGTATAGAGAGAAACATCGATCAGCTGCCTCCTGCACAACCCCCCACTGGGGATATGTCCGCAACCAAGGTAGATGCCCTTGACTGGAATTGAACCTGGACCCTTTGGTCCAAAGGGAGAGAATAGTTAGAAACATCTATCCACTGAGCCAAACTGGTTAGGGCCCATTCTGTTCTTGACTCTGGCCTTCTTTTCCCTGCCATGCATTTCAAATGGATTGTTTAGGGAATTTAGGTGCGTTGGGGTCTTTGAAGTTGGGGAGAATGAGTGGAAATGAGAAATTAGCACTATTTGATGACACAAAGAAGGGTCAAGGGCACAAGTCAGCTCAACTCTTCCCGGCTGGAAAGCACATGGCCTGAAATGGCATTACTCTTGGGAAGTCTGATACAGCTGAGTGTGCTGTTGAGTATACACTTGTCCAGTCATACACAGTGGCCCTACTGGTAACAGATGCACTTGGGAGAATTTTTAAAAAATTTATATTTTTTATAAAGCATTTTATTTTTTAAAACATTTTATTGATTTTTTTACAGAGAGGAAGGGAAAGGGATAGAGAGTTAGAAACATCGATGAGAGAAACATCCATCAGCTGCCTCCTGCACGCCCACTACTGGGGATGTGCCTGCAACCAAGGTGCATACCCTTGATTGGAATCGAACCTTTCAGTCCGAAGGCCGACGCTCTATCCACTGAGCTAAACCGGTTTTGGCTTGGCAGAATTTTTTTTTAAAAATATTTTATTGATTTTTTTACAGAGAGGAAGGGAGTAAGATAGAGAGCTAGAAGCATCAATGAGAGAGAGACATCGGATCAGCTGCCTCCTGCACACCTCCCACCGGGGATGTGCCCACAATCAAGGTACATGCCCTTGACCGGAATCGAACCTGGGACCCTTCAGTCTGCAAGCTGATGCTCTATCCACTGAGCCAAATCGGTTAGGGCTGTCTTTTAATTTTCTGATGGTATTCTTTGAAGCATAAAATTTTAATTGTGGTAAAGTCCAAATTTTCTATTTTTTTTCTTTTGGTTGCTTGTGCTTTTTGTAACATAGCTAAATTTGGGTCATGAAGACTTATACAGTACCTATGTTTTCTTCTGAGTTTCGTAGCTCTTTTTTTAAAAAAATATATATTTTATTGATTTTTTTTTTACAGAGAGGAAGGGAGAGAGATAGAAAGTCAGAGACATCAATGAGAGAGAGACATCAATCAGCCACCTCCTGCACACCCCACTGTGGACATGTGCTCGCAAGCAAGGTACATGCCCCCAACCGGAATTGAACAGGGGACCCTTCAGTCCGCAAGCCGACGCTCTATCCACTGAGCCAAACCAGTCTCAGCTGAGTTTCGTAGCTCTTACACTTAGGTCTTTGATGCCTGCAGTGTGACTGATAGCCTGTGCAACCCTGTGTGGCAGCTCTGACTTGGAGACCCTGGTATTAACATCAGATCTAAACGTTCTGTGATGTGTCTTATAATGTGCAAGGCACTGTGCTTATCTGTAGGCATTAGGGCAAGGTGCAGCAATTGATTTTTTTTTTAAATTGCCACCAATACAGGCACCAAGCTAGGATGAATTAAGGACTGTACATCTGCTTTGCCTCTGATTGATTTAAGAGCAATGCCACCAAACATGTGTCTCCTTGCCATTGCCAGGGACTAGCAATTGATTTTAATAACTAGTTGTTGAGCACCTGTTGCGTGGAATGCCGTTCTGGGACACTAAGATGAATCTTTGCCTCCCAGTGAGCTCAGAATTCAGTGTGAGATGGACAAATTGACACTTATAACTACTGTGTAATTTAGCCATCTTTATGGGCTACTGCTATTTCAACAATGAAGACAAGGTCCTTTGCCAAACAACCAACATCAGTCCCTTCCCATGCTGCTCCAAATGATCGAAGCTCAAGCAGTGTCCCCAGGTCCCTGTTTCTAGCCCTCCTAATCCCGGCCGCATGCAGAGGTTCTGGAGCCACTCCTGTTCATGACTGATACAAGTTCAGAGTTAGTTTGAATATTTGATGGTGTCTCAGACAAGTCATGGAGCAGACACCCTGTGTTGTGGGGTCATAGGAAGGACTCCTAAAAGTGTAAGTTGGGGCTTGGCCCAGACTGAGGGTTTGCATGCTGCTCTTTAGATGTGTGGGCCATGGAACACTAACATTGTTACTAGCAGGGTACTTGATACAAATGTAGAATCACAGACCACTGACTCTGAATCTCTCCGGGTGAGATCCAGCAACTTACATCTTTTTTAAAAAAAAATATTTTATTGATTTTTCACAGAGAGGAAGGGAGAGGGATAGAAAGTCAGAAACATCGATGAGAGAGAGACATCGATCAGCCGCCTCCTGCACGCCCCCTACTGGGGATGTGCCCACAACCAATGTACATGCCCTTGACCAGAACCAAACCAAGGACCTTTCAGTCCTCAGGCTGATGCTCTATCCACTGAACCAAACCGGCCTCAGTGCAGCTTGCATCTTACTAAGCCCCTCTGGTGTGACCCCTGTCAGTGAGGCCTGAGAATCACGCACTTCACCCATGCTTCCAAGTGCTGATTGGGCAGTAGTTTCTCCCCATTGCACTTCCAAAAAACACAGTCACTTTAGTTTTCTTAAGAACCCACTAGCATAGTCCTTGTAATCATAGAAGTGTTGACTGCTTATAGAAACAGTGCATTGTTGGTTAAAAGAGCTGTGATACATTTATACCATATAATACTATGCAGTAGTAAAAAAAGAAGAACCTCTTACCCTTTGAGACAGCATGGAGGGACCTGGAAAATAGTAAGCTATGTGAAATAAGTCAGAGAAAGACAAATATCACATGATCTCACCCATATGTGGAATCTAAATAACAAAATAAATGGATGAACGGAGTGGATCCAGAGACATGTGGAAGCATGGAACAGAGTGGGGAATCTTGGAGGAAAGGCAGGGGCGGGTGAGTGGATGGGAGGTGATCAACCAAAGACCTTATATGCACAGTGCATAACCCATGGACACAAACAATAGGGTAGTGAAGGCCCCGGGGAGGAGTGGGGGCCAATGGGAGGGGGAGAAGGGTACATATTTAATACTTTCAACAATAAAGAATTACTAAAAAAAAAAAAAAGAAGAAATAGTGCCCTGTTGCTCAATGAAGGCCCTCATGTGAAGCAGCTGAGTAGAATTGTGGGTTCCTCTCCTCCTCAGGTTTTTCTGAGCAAAAAATCTAGTCAGGTTATAAAAGTTCTCTCTGAAACAGCAGCCTCTGCCTTCAAGGGTAGCGGAGGAATCCAGCCTGTGCCTGGGTTTTTTGTTTTTTTTTAAACCTGTTGTTTTAGTAGCTGTGACCAGAACTTTATGACCTCTGGAAGGTAAGTCTAGGATAAACAGAGCGTTTATGGAAAAATCTGAGTCCCTACAGCATGGAGGGACCTGGAAAGAGCTAAGGTCAGCTGTGTGTCTCCCTGTCGCCATAGAAATGCATTCCTCTGTCCATTTAATCTGCTCTCTGGAGAATACGGTCTCCAGCCACTGCCCCATCTTTGCTCGGAAGAACCATGGTGTCTCACGTCGTTATGTGGGGGAAGAGAAGATTCCTAAGTCAACATGTTGTTTCCATGGGGTTTTTGAGGAGTTTCCATGCGGTTTCTCAGGTCTTTGGTAATTGGAGTTGCCTCAGTGAAGTAACTTTTGGTTCTAAGCTATTTTGTGTTTTAACTTTATGCTTTTCTAAAGTTATGAAGAGGTTGAATTTTAGCTTTGTTTTTAAGTTCTAAGTAGGGGGAACTCTGTATCTAACTTTAGAATCACCCCTAGAAGGGCACAAGGCTGGAGGTTATTTAAGCTATGCTGCCTGCCCAGGATAATGGCATTTGAAAGGAGGTTGGGCTCTTAGTATACTTCATGGGTTCTGGAGGACTTGGTTAAAAACCAAAGTTTAAAATTGAATTGTAATGACCAGAATACAGAGGTAAAGTGCAGTATTATGTGGGGCTCATGGGACCTTGTCACTCTACCCAAGGGAACAGCCTGTCTACAATGGTAGTAACTAAATCACCATAGCAACACCACCCAGTCATTTTAATTTTGGTCGTGGCTATGAAGGGGCCAGATGGTTGCTATTTTAGCTGATAGTAAACTCCCGGGTTTTTGTTTGCAACTCAGTTCAGGTGCTGGGTCTTGATTCCATTTCAAGGCTGTAATGTATCTGGATTCAAGCCAGGAACAAATCCTGTCAAATGTGAGCATCCTGCCGAAACCGGTGTGACTCAGTGGATAGTGTCGGCCTGTGGACTGGAAGGTCCCAGTTTCTATTCCTGTCAAGGGCATATACCTTGGTTTTGGGCGCATCCCCATGTAGGAGGCAGCTGATCAGTGTTTCTAACTCTCTATCCCTCTCCCTTCCTCTTTGTAAAAAATCAATAAAACATATTTTAAAAAAATCTGAACATCCTATATAATAAAGAGCAAATAAGCAAATGGTCATCATACCTGTGCCCTCGCGCCAGGGCCAGGGGACCTGAGGCTGCGCTACCCTGCCCTTTGGGGCTTGACGGGGATGGGGCTGACTGGGTCTGGGTCTCGTCTGATTTTGAGGCATGCATAGGTGGGCGGGGACTTGACTGTGAGTCCCGGGGCACAC
The DNA here is from genome assembly GCA_011751065.1 of Lasiurus cinereus. NCBI lineage: Eukaryota > Metazoa > Chordata > Mammalia > Chiroptera > Vespertilionidae > Lasiurus > Lasiurus cinereus. The sequence continues at coordinate 534,753 of JAAGEH010000143.1, forward strand.
CCCAAACTCTGACAAGAGGGAGATTTTCATATACATTTTACTAATTTTCTTTTATCTTTGACACTTCTATTATAAAGAAAGGGAAATAGCAATATTAAAATATTTCCTCTAATTAATTCCCTTTTAATGTTGATGAATTTTGTGCACCGAGCCACTAGTTGCTAAATAAAAGGTAGTGCTTCTTTGGGCACCTGGTCTGGCTTGTCACTTCCTACTGGCCACTCTGCCTGGATTATCAGTGCAGCCTGCCAAAGCACCCAAATCAAAATCATACAGTGCCTAGTCTTAAGTCCTATCTGAACGCTCCATCTACACACCAGAACCTCACTGGCTGTTCCTCTTTCCCTTCCATGGTAGGCCACTGCTGCTCTAAAGACAATTCTCAGTGAGAGAACACCATTGACTTTAAACCTGGGGGTGTCCTTGTACTTCTTCCCTAGTATTGGGTTGGCTTATAAGGCTGGTGATTTCTCCACACTCTCTCTCCTCTTTCATTTCCTTCTGGCCATTCTTGAGCTGTGGCTCCACCTACCTCTCTTGTCTTCACTTGGCACAGGTTCAGAACACCCTGAAAGACTCCTTCATGACCCCAAAGACTATGTTGGCTCAGGAGCCCAGCTCGTTCTGCCCTTCCATGTTGATTAAGTTATATTTGTTTTTTGGCAGAAAGCATTTAACTACACTCTTGGCATAGGTCCCCAGAAGCAAGTTGGCACACTTAAAGCTAGAACATTGAGTGGCACCTCCATGGGGAGCTGCAATTTACCTCCATCACCTTTTAATTATAACCTTATGAATTATGCATATATGAAGATGTCAGGCACTATGTGTGAGATGTATGATTTTTCTCCATTTAATTTTCTGTAACATAGAACTGCTAATGACCCCACCCTTTCTTTTACTACTAGATTGATTTTGGGGCCATTTGATTCTAGATGTCTGAAGGCTGTTCTGAATAGCAGGAGTAATAAGACTATCTGAAGCAGTTTGTGGAAGGGAACTCATTGTTTAGCACCTACTTTCTGCCAGGACTGTGCTAGACTAGACACATTTTCTTTACAACCTGGTCTGAAGTGTCTTCTCAATTAAGGCTCAGAGAGGTTTAAATCACCCAGAGTCACATTCTTTTCATGGTTTTATCTAGTCATCTAGAGCCAAATCTAGTGCACCTAGGAGTTAAACATATAGCAAATATGGGAAGGGGGCTTTCCTTAAGAATAGTAGATGATTCGTGTCAAATCCGGATGAACGACCCCACAGAAGTAAGAAGCAAGAATGGACTCTGGGAATGTACAAAACAATTGAGAGCCCCTGGGGGAGGCACCCCTAGCTTTCAAATGTGAGGTGGCTGAGGATGGTTATAAGAAGATGTGTTTTTGATTCTTTTCATGCTTTTCCTCTACATTGCTTGGGCACAGTCACTGCCTGCTTCTTCCCCTGCTGGAACTGGGAGCAGCAACCCAGCCCCCATGGAAGGCCAAATAACATCAGGGCAACAAACGGACAAAAATCCCTGCTGGTATGAGGGGTAGAGGAAGGAAAGGAAAGGCTGACCAGCCACCTGTTAGCCTTGTGTATGCTCTTCCTCATCTAAACCCAGGATGGTACTCTGAGGCTCTTTCCTAAGACCATGTCTTTCTAAGAGTTTAAAGGTGGGAGTTGTCTGGTGAGGTCAGAGGTGGTTCTGTGGTGCTTAGCATTCTTCCCCTGCTCATCCTTTAGGCCCACAAGGACCAGAGGAGAACCTGACTCTCAACCCTCCCCAGGACTCATTTTAAGCAGGTTAGCAGACACCCTCAAGGAAGAAGGAAGTAGCCCACAGTCTCCAGGATTAGACACTTGAAGACCACAAACTAAATAATACAAGCCCTTTGAAACAGAACTATTGGAACAGATGGTCAAGGGCTTGCAATAGGAATGATCTGTGAACAGTGTTAGCAGAGCAAGTGAGTCAAGAGCAAGATATCAAAAGAACCAAGTAGAAACATGAGAAAAGTGCAGATAAAAAACACATCTATAGATTAGTAGATATAGCCAAAGAATGAACTAATGAAAGAGCAGAAGAAAAGAACAAGGTATAAAGAGATCATAAAAGAAAACATTAGATATGAAAGATGGCTCTGATGCCTGGGAGACAAAAGGGAAAGGCGGGGACTGTGGCTGACTAAAGACATGACCACAATTAGTGTGGCATGATGTCCACAGAGGCATTGTTTGCCTTGCACGTACTTTAGGGAAATTGAGACCAAAAATTTAAAATGGAACTTTAGCAACACTTGGGGGGTAGGGGGTGGGGAAGAAAATCCAAAGACCTTCATTAAACCCAATTTTCTTCTTCCTGCTTCCTGCTACAGTCCATTGGGTATGTGACATATTTGACCTGGGAAGGACAGAATGTTTGTTCACAACCTCCTCCCCCATCCAGGCCAGATAATATCTTTTTAAAATGATTGAACTATATAAAACTTTATTTAATGACATCCCTAAAATCACAGTGAGCCATGTACAGCTTTTCAGTTTGGAGAAGGTATGCTGCGATCTGGCAGCTGCTCTGGTCCGGGAGTGAATGATGATGGGGTGGGGAAAGCCCTGTGGCTTCTGATGGGTGACAGCTCTGGTCACCTTTATTTAGTCACTTCTTTAATAGAAGGTGTGGCTTTTATGAAGATACTAGAGGCTTGGTGCATGACATTTGTGCAAGAGGCTCAGCCCTCGCAGCACTGGCTGTGTTGACCCTTGCAGCCCTGGCTGCTGCCACCCTCTGTGGGGCGATCGATTGCAGAGCCGCTCCCCCCACCATTGATTGCCCTGCAGAGGGTGGCACAGCTGGGGCTGCGAGGGCCAAGGCAGCCGGGGCCTCTGGCTAGGCTGTCAGTCGGACATCCTTAGCGCTGCTGCAGAGGTGGGAGAGGCTCCCGTCACCACCACTACGCGTACCAGCTGTGAGCCCAGCTTCTGGCTGAGCAGTGCTCTCCCTGCTTCGAGCGTCTGCCCCCTGATGGCCAGTGCACATCATAGCGACAGGTCGTTCAGCCATTTGGTTGATTTGCATGTTAATCTTTTATTATATACTAGTAGGATGGGTAGCCAGGCCTGCGGACAATTGCTCACATTACTGTTTAAAATCCAAAATTACTTGACAGATGGCTGGGGTCTTAATGTCAGTATGTTTCATAGGCTTTCCGTCCTGGGCTTCTAGCTTCTATCATAGGCCTTCTATCCTGGTCAGCTCCCAGCTATCATTTCCTGGTCTGGAAGAAAGAGAGAGTAAAGCTTGACAAAATAGCTAAATGGCTACAGCAGCTTAAAGGCTACCTGCCAGCTTTCCCCCAGTGAGTGAGTGGCAAGCTCATTTACTTCAGGGCAGAGAACACATAGGGGCAGGCCCTGAAATTAAAAAGGGGCAGAGGGAAAGTCCCCCTTCCCCTGTTTCCATACAACACTGTAGTCTCTAAATGAGACAGTTTTAACCTTAGGGTTCATGGCAATAAGCTTTGGGGGTCAGTGAACCATTCAAAACATTCAAATGTAAGATTGCGTGTGCATTTTTCTGGTGAACCCATGTTTTACCTCCCAGAGGTCATGGTGCAACCAAAAATGGTTAAAGTCATAATTCTGTTGGGAGGTCACAGAAGGAATCATGATCTCCAGAATAGGGGAAAAAAATGGGAGCTTTTTCTTCATGGATTTCTTGCCCTTGCTCAGTGGAAGCACTGCCTCTGCCCACCGCTTTGCCGCCTACGTTTGTGGGTGGTTGTAGTGGGCAGCTGACAAGCCTGGATGGCCGGGTTTAGCATAGTGAGTGGTGAGTTGAGTTTTTAAGTGGAGGAATGTCATTGGCTATGTACCACTGGTTGTTGGCAAAGACATTGAGTGCTTCCCCTGCACAGGCATGATCACAAGCATGTGTGAAACATTTTTATCCTCCTAACAACGTAGGGATAGTTATTGTTATCCTCATCTGAGATAATGGAAGGCAGCATGATCATTCAAATGAGGGCAGTCTGCTCTGCCATTATTAAATTCCAATGGAGTGCCCCCTCTTTAGAGAGGGCCAAGAATGCAAAGAAAACTGGTTCTCAGATGCATAAATCCCCCCTCCAGTGTGTATAAAGAAAGAAAGAAAAAAATTTGAACTTTTTGGGTTCTTCCTTATTGCCACTAGATGGTGGTGTACCAAAGGCTATTTTATAGCAGGATGCTTGTTTGCCTAGGAATGCACATAAGTTTGCCCTGGAGTGTAAAAATGTACCTAATAAGTTCAAAAGTGGAGTTCCAGGAGTGAGCTGGGGACCTCTCCTAACCTCCTGCTTCCACCCCTAGCGTCCTTACCTCAGAACAATTCAAAGTGACTGTTTTACACTTTGGTTAAATGTGTTACATGTGTGATATATCCTGCCTGCCTTTGTCCCCTGGTATAATTCTGAGTTTTTATCTGCAGGACATCTTTACTGGGTGTGACAGGTGTGATGACTACATCTGCAGCAAGCTGAGACAGTTCCACCGTGATGGTAAGTCACTTTATCTTGACATCTTTACAAAGTTCTTATGGTGCACAGATTCCAATGCATTGAAGTCTCAAGATAAACAATAGTGCTGAGCTGCGAGTGTGTACTGAAACCTTTTATTGCTGAAATTCAAATTAGACAAGAATATTATGACTTTTCATCTTTTCCTCTATCATATGCTTTGTCCTTTTAAAAGAAATCCTGCTTGGGTATTCCCTGTTGTTATCAGTAACTTTCAGAACCTCCTCAACTGCAGGCAAACAATCAAAGTGTATTTTATATCACTAGGCGCTGGTCCTTCCTAATCTACATGCATGTGAGTACTGTAGTGAGACCAAAGCAGTCTCATTCAATTACGAGTTTTTCTTTAAGTAGTAGTACAATTTTAATGGCTGTTGCTATTTCCATGGGGTCTTAAATGTATTTTTATTGTACCCAGTCTAGCAGTTAGATGCTGAGATGAGTCTCTAGTTTGAAGAGTCTCATCTAACGTCATATATAATTCACATACTAAAAGGCTAAACTGGAACCATGTCTCTTCTACGCTACATAGGAATTTAAAATAATTGGGCTATTAAGTGGTTCGATCTTCTTTCTACTCATATTTGCCTGATAAAAATGTCCTGCAGTTTTGAGCTGTTTGTTTTGAGAAGAGAACTAGAGGCCAAGTACTAATCATTGCATGTGATTTGAGTTCAGGACTCTGCAGTTCCTTTACATATCTCTAGCAGTTTTTGGATAAATGGAAGACAGTCCCAATGCTAATGTTCTTTTCTTCTTCTTCTTTTTTTTTTTTTGAGGCTCCTGTTAATAGCACTTGGGTTATCAGATTACTATCTCCTGCAAACTTTCCTTTGAAACACGTAGAAAAGCACGATTGTGCCTTATGCTACTTTTGCATCTACTACAATAAATATCAAAGTGCTTTCTTTAAGAATACTTGAACTTATTTCTGCAAAGAAAATTGGACTTCGCATTAAATAGTCCTTAACACTGTCTGTGTATGCTGATCACACAGGCTCCTAATAGCATCTACCTTCAGTCTCCCCATCTTCCAGCATGTGTCTCTTTATGTTGTCGCCTGGCAGTTGCTAGGAATATCATTTCATAGCCACGTGTTTTCTCCCTTTGTTCCTAAAACCCACTCCCATTCCACCCCAGTCTTTCTAATGCACTTAATGCATATGTCCTTATATATGTATGATTCCTTCAATGTACAGTGGAATGTATTCTGACATAGATGTTGCATGTATGGATCTGTCTTTCTCTACTCAGTGCTTGTTTAAGACGTATGCACAGCTATGTGGATATGTCTTATTGTCAGCATTTAATTGCAGCATGGTGCTCTAGAGTGTTCCCCCACCCCTACCCCCCCACACACTTGTTTTATTTGATCCACTTGTGTTGGTTGCTAAGTCAATTATGGTAATACTAGAGGTCCGGTGCATGAAATTCGTTCATGGGTGTAGTCTCTAGGCCTGGCCAGCAATGGAAGCGCGAGCATCTGGCATGGAAGGGCAGGTCCCATCTGACCTCTGGGTCTTGGGCAGCACCTGAGCCACCAGGTTCCCCCTGAAACTGAGTCATCGGCCCCCGAGCAGCAGCCCCACCCACCATCACTGCCGCTGGTCACCATCTGCGGGGCCATCAGCAGGGTGATCAAGCCCAACCTGGCTTACTCAGTTCTTGGGAGCCAGGCAGTGGCCTCACCCACTCCACTGCCACTGATTGCCTCATACCTGCCTTGGCCTGGCACCACCCACTCACCTGCTTCGCCATCTCGTCATGGTCCTGCTCTCCTAGGGGCCCATTGGAGCTGGCAGCACCTCCACTGCCACCTGCTAGTGCTGCGTCGCCAACACCTGCCATGTTCCATGCTGTTCCCTGGTGGTCAACGCACGACATAGCAAGCCATCGAACTCTGCTTGAGGGGACAATTTGCATATTAGGCTTTTATTATATAGGATTAGCTAATGGATAAAACATGATAATTTATTATTAGCAGTATCAAAACAGTTATTTCTGACAGCAGAGCTCTCTATTTTAAAGCAGAGAATCAGGCACCTATCTTATAACTTGGTCATCTTGAAGGTTTTCAAGGCTGCCAAGATTTTAGTAATGATAAAAAAGAGGAGAGAGTACTGAGCATTGCATCTGGGAGGATTATCAGGACTATTCCTAGAAGGGGGCAGAACACCTCTAGTCACATTCCATTGACCACAGGTTGGTCACAGCCCACACTAGGGAGGTTGGAAAGTTATTGCAAATAAAAGTGCTTTTTAAATTTCAGTTTTTATATTGGTTTATAGATATACAATTAATTTTTTCCAATGTTGATCTTGTGTTCTGTGACCAATGTTCATAATGTTTCTTTCTTATTCTACTAATTGACATACAGATTTTTAAAACTTTTCTACATAAACACTCATGTTATATGTGAAGTTTGACCTTTTCCTATCTGATCATTATGGCTTTTCTTTTTGCAGTGGCTATAATTTTTAGTACAATGTTGAATAGGAATGGTGAGTGTGGATATCTTTGCCTTATCACTGATTATATGAGGAAAGCATTCAGCATTTCATCCTTGAGTGTGATGTTAGTTATATTTTTGTATTTTGTTGATGCCTTTTATCAGATTGAGAAAATTCCCTCTATTCCTAGTATGTTGAGTTTTTTAAAAATTATTAATTTAATTATGTCTTTTTCTGCATATATTGAACTAATCATGTGATTGCCCACTTTATTATATTAATTAGTGGCCCGATGCACAAAATTTGTGCTCATTAGAAAGGAATTAATTAGAGGAAATATTTTAATATTGCTATTTGCCCTTTCTCTATAATAGAAGTGATGAAAGGAAATTAGTAAAGTGTATATGAAAACTTTACTCCTGTCAGAGTCTGGGGTATGCCGCAGGACCTAGAGTCAAGTCTTTGCCTACCACCCTCACGTGCTTTGAAAACGCAGGAGATCCGGACCTGGTCAACCCCACCCGCATTGGGTGAGACCCAGACCCAGCTGGCCCCACCCCTGTCAAGCCCCTCTGGGTAGGGGGCACAGCCTCAGGTCCCCCAGCCCAGCACTAGGGCAGTGGGTACAGCCTGAAGTCCCCGTCTAGCCCCATGTGGCGGGGGGCATGGCCTGAGGTCCCTCGCCCTGGCCAGGTGTCATGCAGCCTCAGATCCCTGCTGTCCAATCATGACATTACAGTGTGCCAGCTACTTTGCATATTCCTCTATTATATAGATAGATATGGGAAATTTTATGGATAATTTTTCAAATTAAACCAACTTTGCATTCTGGGCATAGACCTCATTTGTTCACAATATATTGATTTATTAATATTTTGTTAAGGATTTTTGCCTGTATGTTCATGAGAGAAATTGGTCTGCAGTATTCTTTTCTTGCATTGTCTTTCTCTAGTGTTGTTATTAGGGAAATGCTGGCCATGAAATAAGTTGGGAAATGTTTCCTGCTCCTCTTTTTTCTGAAAGAGTTTGTGTAAAACTGGTGTTTTTTTCCTTGAATGATTGCTAGAACATGCTAATGAAACCATCTGGGCCTGGAGTCTTGTTTGTGAGAAGGACTTTGATATTATATACTTTACAAAGTCTTCCTTCCAATATTTTTAGTACCCATCTGCACCATACATAATTATCATGATATTATTGACTATATTCCTTATGCTATATTTTATATCCTCATGATTATTTTGTAGCTACAAATTTTTACTTCTTAATCCCTTCATCTTTTCATCTCCTCCTCTCTGGCAATCAATTCTCTCTCTGTGACTGAGTCTATTTCAATTTTGTTTATTTCTTTAGAATCCACATATAAGTGAAGTCATGTGGTATTTATCTTTCTCTGGCTGACTTATTTCTTTTTTAAAAAATATTTTTATTTATTTTAGCAAGGAAAGGAGAGGGAGAGATAGAAACATCATGATGAGAATCGGCTGACTGCCTCCTGCACATCTCCTGCTGGGAATTGAGCTTACAATCTGGGCATGCGCCATGACCAGGAATCAAGCCATGACCTCCCAGTTCATAGGTCAGTGCTAACACTGTCCAGGCTGACTGACTTATTTCACTTAGCATTAATGGACTTAGAGGGTATTATGCTGTCACACATAGTAAGATTGCATTCTTTTTTATGGCAATGTAATACTCCATTGTATATATGTACCACAGCTTTTTTATCTACTTGGCTATTGATGGATATTTGGGTTGCTTCCAAATAGCTCTCGGCTATCTCTATATATAAAAGGCTAATATGCTAAGTGTCGGACCATCCGACCAGTAGCTATGATGCACACTGACCACCAGTCAGCACAGGAGCTGCCAAGTTGCAGTGACTTGGCAGCAGTGGTTCTTGGGTGATGCACCCTGAAACCAGAGAGGAAGGAGCCTGACTCCTCATGGGACTGGGTGATTCCACTTTCACCGTGAGTTATGTTGTTGCTGGGGTCACCGTGGCCCTGGATCTGGTTTACTGCACTCTTGCATTTGTGTTCCACACCCTGTATGACAGCAACTTTGCAGAGTGCCCTCTTGCACTCCAGGACCCCTTGGAGGATGTTGGAGAGCTGGTTTCGGCCTGATCCCCACAGGCCAGGCCGAGGGACCCTGCTCACTCTGCAGACGCCCTTTGAGCCACGGTGCCACCCCAAGTGCGGCCGGTCAGGGAGGGACTGCAAGAGGTTGGCTTCAGGGCATGTCTGGCCTGTCTTGCCCAGTCCTGTCCTGCCAGCTGCTTTCTAATAATTTCCTTTCTATGTGTATGAATCCGTGTATTGGATCATTAGTTGTAAATAGTACTGCAGTGAATAGGGGTGCATATATTCTTTTGAATTAGTGTTTTGGGTTTCTTTGGATATATTCCCGGAAGTGGAATCACTGGGTCATAAGGCATTTCATTTTTAATTTTTTGAGGAAATTCCATACTGTTTTTCATAGTGGTTATACCAATGAGCATTCCCACCAACAGTGTATGAGGTGCCCTTCTCTCTTCCACCTTGTCAACATTTGTGGATTTATTGATGAGAGCCATTGTGACAGATGTGAAGTGATATCTTATTGTGGTTTTAATTTGCATTTCTCTGACAATTGGTGATGTTGAGCATCTTTTCATATGTTTAATGATCATTTGTATGTCTTCTTTGGAGAAGTGTCTATTTAGGTCCTCTGCCCATTTTTTAACTGGAATGTTTATTTTAGGACTTAAATAATATATTTTTTAAATAGATATGGGCATTCATATTTCTTATTTCTTCTTGTGTAAGTTTTTTAAAATATATTTTTATTGATCACCTGCCTTCTGCATGCCCCCACTGGGGACTGAGCCCACAACCTGGGCATGTGCCCTTGATCGAAATCGAACCTGGGACCCGTCAGTCCTCAGGCTGATGCTCTCTCCACTGAGCCAAACCAGATAGGGCTTCTTGTATAAGTTTTATTAAATTTTTATTCTTCATGGAATTTGTCCATTTTATCTCAGTTGTCATAAAGTTGTTCAGAATGTTCGTTTACCAGTGTATGAGGGTTCTCTTTTCTCAATATCCTTGCCAACTCTAGTAATTTCTTGTCTTTTTTGTGATAGCCATTCTAGCAGGTATGAGGTTCTTACAGCATTTTTAAAGATGTCATTTCACCGACTTTTTGCCTTCATTTTTTTCTAATGAGAAACCAACCATAGTTCTTAATTTTGCTCCCCTATGTGTAAGATTCTTTTTGTCTGTCTTCTTTCAAGACTTTCTCTTTATTTTTGGTTTTCAGCAGTTGACTTACTTAGTATAGTTTGTTTGTATTTATCCTGCTTAGGACTCACTAAGTTTCTTCAATATCTAAATTGACATTTTTCACCAAATTTGGAAATTGGAACCATTATTTCTTCATATATTTTACATCCTGTCTATCTTTCTTCTTTCCTTCCAGATATACCTATGTTAGACATTTTGATGTTTAATCACAGGTCGTCTTTTTTCTCTGTCATCTCAAATATACAGTTAAACCCACCTCATGAAAATTCTGAACTCTGGGGATAGCCAAATCCTCTTAAAATACTACTTTTACTATGTAGGTCTTATAAGAATCTATAGCATGCATTTTATTACATATAAATCACACCTCAACAGAAAGTACTACAAAGGTTTCCTATCGCCTACTAAATGTAGACCAGATGCCTTATCTTGGCACTCAAGAGATTTTAAAAAATAATTATGTATATTGTATATGCAAAAAATGGCTGTCTTGATAACTTTGTTTTCGCTTTGGGATGGGAATAATGGGGTTGTGAAAAAGGCATGGGAAGGAAATGTTTCAACATTTACTTTAGAAATTAGAATGTATTTATTCCTAAAAACTACAATACCTTACCATAAACAATTCTGTCCTTATTCTAGTCAGTCACTTCTGCCATTTCTGGTTCCTTTAGTCTGATCATTGCCCTCCCCCTGCCCACCCCATGCTCTTTTTCCTTAACACACACCCAAGGGATTATTAACCCGTTTCAAGACCCTTCACCTCTCAGCCGGCCCCTTCAGACCATGGCTCTTCTGTTTATGCCAGAGCACCTTTCTAGGCAGGTGCCTATCCTTGAGACAGTTGTCATGTCTCAAATTGAAGGAGCAACATACCAAATGTGTACCGTAAGCTGCTGGAAATGGAGGGAACTAAACAGGGGGAAAGGGTACATTAGATAGATGCAACATTCTGTTTGGGGAGCCATTGGAGTCTTTTTGTGGGAAGTAACTTTTCTTCTTTTGTTTATCTTTTGGAGGTGTTGAAGTCAGGATTCTGTTTGCAAGTATTGACTCTGGATAACTTAAGCAGAAAAGAAAGTGATTTGCAAGGAAATATGAAAAAGACAGATTTGGAGGCTGCACAGTCAGGAAAAATGCCCAAAATAACGTTATAGAACTGGTCCCCTGAAAGACACACAAGTGCCATTGTGTACAATCACTTTTCCAGACCCTTAATGGTGCAGCCATTTAAACCACTACCACGCCACCATCATCAGAGTAGAGTTCCATGCTGGCAACTCCCGTGGTGCTTAGGGGGACCCTAGCAGAGCTATAGAGCCTCTATAATTAGCTATCATTCTACCAAAACAGAACAGGCAGCAGCCTGGGCAGCAAAGTGAAGGGGACCTATTGGGCCACATTCAAAGATACCATTAGGTATCCAGCTAGGTTTGGTCAGTCTCCAGATGCCATGTCTCCCCTCATTTAATCAAAAGTTCACTTTCACACATTCTATACATTGGACTCTTAAAACTTTGTCTTTAGAATAAGTTTAGAAACCACTGCCTGTCAAAAAAAAGCATATTTAAATGTCAGGAGGCCTTGGAAGGACTATATATATAGGAGGCTCCCCAAAACATATTTCCAGGCATATGGTCTGACCAGGGAGAATCCTCTGGACACATCCCCTGACATATTCCTACTGAGAGTAATAAGATGGCCTTGGCCTTTGCTGACAGCTTGCTAATCCAGCCACCTCCCGCTCTCTGGAGTGGACATGGTAATGTTAAAGAACCAGTTTGCACACGTCACACCAGGGAACTGAAGGAAATGGACTGTCTGTTGCCTCACAACCCTACACTTGCTCTGGTGACATGAAACCTTTCTACTTGTCTTCAAGCCCAAGACAGAAATGAAAGTTTCTCAGATTTTTTGCAATGATTCTAATTCTGAGTAGAGCAGGTTTTGACAAGGCCGATGTGTTCAATCACAGATTGGATTCCAAGGGAACAGATGGAGTTAGGGATGCAAATGGTTTCAGGAATTCCCCTTCCTTGAGGGACTAAAGCCATGCTCAGCTCTGCTGAGAATGACATTCTCCAGCAGCTGTGTCCCACTCTGTCCTCTGGGCCCTGAGCAGCTCTGCCTGTGTCCTGGGTGCCATTAAGCTTCTCATGAACTACTCACATTGGCCCTTACACTCCTCCCCACAGGTGCTCAGGTCCTTTCAAGGGTCAGCTGTCTCCATGATACCCCTAGTCCTTGCCCAGGTTGCTTTCTCTACACTCCTCTATCTGCCCAGACCTCCTCCTCTTTCTATAGGTAGAAAACAAACCATAGCCTCTGTTGACAACAGAGGTCACACCAAGGAACTGAAGGAAATGGATTGTCTTTTGCCTCATGACTGCTGACATGTAGCCCCTACGCGTCAGTGGATGCAAAGAGAGACTGAAGACAGCACAGAGACTCTGCTATGGCCATCAGCCCAACTCAGCCCATCCAGACACCCAGGATAAAGGCCACTGGCCATTCATTTTGACCTTTTCTTTTCTTTTTTTAAAATATATTTTATTGATTTTTTACAGAGAGGAAGGGAGAGGGATAGAGAGTTAGAAACATCGATGAGAGAGAGACATTGATCAGCTGCCTCTTGCACGCCCCCCACTGGAGGTGTGCCTGCAACCAAGGTACATGCCCTTGACCAGAGTCAAACCTGGGACCCCTCAGTCCTGCAGGCCGACGCTCTATCCACTGAGCCAAACTGGTTTCGGCCATTTTGACCTTTTTAAATACTTGACAGAGGCCGCTCATTCAGTTGCCCTTACTCAGATACCACAAGCTCACATTCAGTACCTGTCTGCTTTCCAGCTTTCAGATAAGAGAGTTTAAAATCAAACCCAGTCCTCTGTGAATGGATGCCTTGTCTCAAGGTTAAAATGAAGGCTTACTGAGTGAAGGTGCCTTGGCACCTTTTTGAGGGAAAGCCTGTGCTGATTTAGAGAAGTCCTTTATGTCTCAGGATTCAAAGTGAATCTATCCAAGATCATAAACTCTTCTAGTGGAATAGTGAGCAATGGTGGAGCTACCTACAATCCATGCTTCTGGTGCTATTCTGGGAGCACCCTCCTGTGGGATGTCTCCCAAGACAGAAGGGTGCCTATGGATAAAAACGGGTACCGAAAGTCTCTGCAGAGAGGGTGCATTCCAGCCTCACTTCTCCAGCTTCTCTTCTAGGTTATAGGGTCTCCAGTTTGCACCTAGTGGCTTCATAGACCATGGAGGACAAATACCAGGCACATTGGACCATGAAGAAGTGTTAGGTTAACCCTTTAGTGCTCTGGTTATAACCACTTCTGGCTTGTTATTGGCCTCAGTGTGGAGCTAAGTAATGAATGGCTACTTGGAAGATCAGCAAGTGCCATAATAATCAATTTCCAAATGATAAGGGGACAGATGCAAAGTCTCTAGGCCAGTGGTTGGCAAACTCATTAGTCAACAGAGCCAAATATCAGCAGTACAATAGAAATTTCTTTTGAGAGCCAAATTTTTTAAACTTAAACTTCTACTAACGCCACTTTTTCAAAACAGACTCGCCCAGGCTGTGGTATTTTGTGGAAGAGCAAAGGGGCCAAAGAACTGCATGTGGCTCTCGAGCCATGGTTTGCTGACCACGGCTCTAGGCAATTAAAAACAGCAAATGTTACCCCTTCTGTGTAAAAAAATGTGTGGGAGAAAAGAGAAGTGACTTGCAAAGATTTGTTGCTCTTAAAAATTAGTCTTTACCTTAAATCACCCAATGCAAGTTCCTATGCTGCCTAGCCTGTGGGGCTCTGGCTTGAAGCTGCCAGAGATAGAGAGGTGGGAGGAGGAGGTGGGGAGAGGGAGGGAGTGGAGGAGAGAGTGAGAGGGAAAGATTGAGAGATTGAGAGGGAGGGAGTGAGAAGGAGAGGAAAGGAGAGATTGAGTGGGAGAGAGGAAGATAGTGAGAGAGGGAAAGGGAATTCGAGGGAGAGGGAAAGAGAGGTTGAGAGATTAAGAGGGAGCACCAGACTCGAATTCCCATGGAATAAACTTGGCCAGGGCTGAGCAGCAGCTGCCCACTTCAGGTGGGTCCTGCTCGCCATTGTCTATACCTGCACACTTCACTCTTCCTCATCACCTGCTAGACCTGTATATGTGGCTCCTGCTCTGGTTTCCTCACTTGTCTCATAAGCTAATGGTTCTGGCTGCTCTTCCAATCCATTTAATGATTGCTTAGCACGGTGGGCTGAACTGGATGCACCAGAAGAAAGTTAAAAAGCCATGTCATCTACTTATTAAAAGTTAGGGCCTTGCTAAATAATTGGCCAGGTCAGTTTATTTTACCCAGAGTCCAAGGACTGAGTAAGCAAAGTCTTCTGTATGGTTGACAGACTCTTAATTTAGAATTGGCTTATAACTAATAATCCCAAGCTGCAATTTCCCTTCTTAATTTGTTTTGATATATGTTAGTCTTCCCTTATCCATGGGGATATGTTCCAAGATTCTAGTGGATCCCTGAAGTCAAGGATAGAATGAAACCCTATATATACTATGTTTTTTCCCTATATATACATATCCTACCTAATAAAAGAGTAATATGCAAATTAATCACCACTCTGCTACACCCACAAGCCACACTCACCAGCCAATCAGGAGCAAGCATGTAAATTAACCCCCACCAAGATGGCTGTGGCCACAGAGCGAGCAGAAGCTAAGCTTGGGTTTACCTGTGATGGAGGAAGCCAAGCTTTCCACACACCCTGGCGGGCCAAGGCCTCCACTCAAGGCTACAGAGTTTCATTAAATAAATCCCAACAAAAATGACAGCAGACATGGAGCTGGAAAGAGCAGGAGGCTAGGGTTGCCTCTGGCAATGGAGGAAGCCAAGCTTTCAGCACACCCTGGCTGGCCTAGGCCTTCACTCAAGGCTACAAAGTTTCAATTCTAGAAGATAAATCCCAACAGAAATGGCTGCAGCCATGAAGCGAGCAGGAGGCTTGGCTCTGCTCAAGGCCACAAAGTTTCAATTGTAGAAGATAAATAAATCCCAGATACCAGGCCTATGCTTGGGTTGCTAGGGGGCATGGCCAGCCTGCAAACCACCACAGGTCCCTCGCCCAGGTCACCCCATGCCCCAAGGGAACCTCCACCCTGATCCAGGACACCCTTCAGGGCAAACCAGCTGGCCCCCATCCATGCACCAGGACTCTATCCTATCTAATAAGAGTAATATGCAGATTGATCATCACTCCAACACACAAGATGGCTGCCTCCATGTAGTCAAAGATCCTGCTGCCATGTGGACACAAGATGGTCACCACCAGAGGGACAGTAGGAGATGGCAGTTGGGAGGGACCAGGCCTGCAAGGGAGGGCAGTTGTGGGCAATCAAGCCTGTAGGGGAGGGCAGTTAGGGGTGACCAGGCTGGCAGAGGAGGGAAGTTGGGAGTGACCAGGCCTGCA